>PVKN010011400.1:0-21691 GCA_004027915.1 Capromys pilorides | reverse complement strand
TTTATAGCAGGGATTTGCTAACTTTTTCTAGATTAGTATATCAAACAATTCAGTATGCATTAATAAAATACCATAAGCTGGGTAATTTATAAACAAATAAATTTGTTACTCACTGTTCCAAAGTCTCACTTTTGTATTGGGTGAGGATCCCTTTTTCTTCTCATAGAAAGAGCATGCTCAGAAGGTGGAAGGGACAAAGTAGCTGCCGTCGGCTCTAGAGAGTCTATAAAATGGCACTAATCGCATCCAAAGGACATCTGCTCTCCTCACCTCATCACCTCCCAAAGGCCTACTTCCTAGCACCATCACCTCTGACCTAGAATTTCAACATTATCGTTTTTGGGAGACAAACATTCAGTCCACCACAGCCTGATGGCTCTGTCTTTCCTGTGGGGAGGCAGCTTTAGATGGGCAGCTTTAGACTGCAAATGACTGTGAGGAACACACTAATCAAACTTTCCTTATAAAATATGTAGCCCCATATTCTGTAGTAAAAAAATAACAATAAAAAATATGTCAGGATAACTTAGCATTGTCTTAAAATACTTTCCTGCTTCCATTACTGTAGTTTGTTTTCTAGCAGTTCTGTCAAATGGAACCTGGGACTTTTTATGCTAGAGAAGTACCTACCACTGTGTGTTATCTGCAGCACATGAACAGTCATCATATGAAAAAGAAGACACTGGTCACTGCAGACTGACCAGTCGCACACTTCTCCTTCATTTTTAGGTATTCTTGAAGTTCTGCACTGTGTGTTAGTGGAGAGTCCAGAAGCTCTGAATATTATTAAAGAAGGACATATTAAATCCATTATCTCACTCTTAGATAAGCATGGGAGAAACCACAAAGTAAGTAAATTCTTACTTCCATGAATTAATTCTAGAATCAGTTAAAATAAATGAAAAAATGTGTTGCATGTTTTACTATATGGTGTGAAGAAAAATAGCTAGAAAATATTTTAAATGCTGAAATAATATTTGGTTTTGCCTTGATTTAAGCATTATACCTCATACATATATATGGAAGCACTACATTGGATCCTCAAAATATGTGCAACTTCTATGTATCTAAAATTTAAAGTATGTTAAAATAAGATGACCTCAAGGATGTGTTGAATTTTTCATGAGTGTTTTTTGTGTTTGTTTTTGATTAATACTGTTTAGTTTTTAATCCATAGTTTCAGTGGAAGAATAAATAATTCTCTATTTGTGTGTGAAGGGAAGTTGGAGGATCAGTGAGACACACACTGTTTTGTTCAGATGACTGGGTCAAATGGACCTGGAGGGAATCGTGTGCGACCCAGTAAATACTATTGATGATTGAATTTAAAGGATGAATTAGAATCCACGGGAAGTCATTTCTCATTTCAGGTTCTGGATGTCCTGTGTTCACTGTGTGTTTGCCATGGGGTTGCTGTCAGGTCTAACCAGCACCTCATCTGCGACAACCTGCTGCCAGGACGAGATCTTTTGTTGCAGACCCGTCTTGTAAACCATGTTAGCAGGTAAATTCAGATGGACAGTGTCATAAGTAAGTCACATAGCAAAAGAGTTCTAAGTCTGACTCTGTAGTCAATACCACAGATAGTCCAATCATTTACCAGGCTCTTCCATGTATATTCCCAGTGAGCAATAAAAGTATTGTTTGCTGCCAACCAAGTAGGATAATAACCATAGATGTAGTAGTGTATCATTTTGTCACAAATACAAGTAAAAGAGTTTTTATTCCATTGATACATCAATGAATTATCATTGACATCTCTAATAGTAGACTGACAATTACAGAGATACAACTGTATATAGTTCTACTTTATGTCTTAGTGTATAACAAAAAACACTATCCTTCAGAATTGAGTTGTCCACTATGTATGATTAAAAAATAATTTAAAAAACAGCAGGTTTTTTTGATCCCTGATACCATACACACACACACACACACACTCACACACACGCACGCACACACTAAGTTGGTTTAAAATTTAGTAAGTTCCACAAATAGCCAATAAAGTGACATCTTCAGTTAGGCCTGCCTTCTAGAGTAGCTGACATTCATTAAGTATAGTATAGCAGCTACCATGCTGGGTGCTTCACACATTACTGGTATTCCTTGTATGTGTGTGTGTATGTGTGTGTGTATGTGTGGGTATGTATGTGTACTTTCCTGGTCACTGCTGTTCCCTACAGTTTATGGAGCTGGATTGCAGGCCTAACTCTAGACTTAGCTCTTAACCACCACCACACAGCCTTTCTTATCCACACCCAGAAACAAAAAAAAAAAAAAAAAAAGTTTTTAGTTAACAAAAGATTTTGTGTGTGTGATAGAAGTAGCTTTGCTATATTGCATCTGACAGCTGTCCAGGAGTTAATTTAGTGCTTTATCTTATTTTAGACACAAATGTAGAATAAAATATATATGTCTATATTGTGTTTTCAAAACAGTTTTGATTTTGATTTCAAGTCTCTGTGGCTCTTTATATATCAGACCTAACATTAGAGAATATTGTTCTCTAAGACCGCCACTACTCCCTGGGATTACCATAGAGTATAAATCTCCTCTTAACACGGAATGACACTTAACATGGAATAGAGTTTGCTGAAATCCTTCTGTTCACAATGAACAACCAGCCTCACTAGGCCCACTGATGCTTCCAACTCATGTCCCATGTGACATGAAGCTTAGTTGAGGATGGCGGCTTCGTGTCCTGGACTCACAGCAGCTCCGTTAGTTCTACAGGCCTGCTAGACAGAGTGTCACATTTTGTAGCTTAATTTTGATGATGTGAAATTTACTAAAGAACAATTAAGAAAACAATATTGGAAATTTACAAAAGTGAAGAAAATTAATATTAGACCATTGAGTGACATTGCTAAGTAAGCCAAAAAGTAAACCGATTGGCTGGGAGATTGATTGGCGGTCACTCTGTATGACCTCAGTGGCTATGTTAATAACTCTGTAGGCCTGAGCAGAATGTACATTTAGTATATGACTTCCCAGAGAAGCAAGTGGCATTCAAAATAGCAAGATAGAAGTGAAAATGATAAAAGGCACGTTTGGTCTGCTCTCACATGTTGTTCCAATCTCTTCAAAGCATGAGGCCCAATATTTTTCTGGGCGTCAGTGAAGGGTCTGCTCAGTATAAGAAATGGTACTACGAGCTCATGGTGGACCACACCGAGCCATTTGTGACGGCAGAAGCCACTCACCTGCGAGTGGGCTGGGCTTCCACTGAAGGCTACTCGCCCTACCCTGGGGGCGGTGAGGAATGGGGCGGCAATGGTGTTGGAGATGACCTCTTCTCCTATGGATTTGATGGCCTGCATCTCTGGTCAGGTAGGCACTTTCCACTTTTTCTCACTACTTTCTAATGACCCTGCTGTGTGGTTCTGAAAGCTGTCAGTCCTGCTTCCGTTGGTAATTCGATTACTCAAAAAATTAACATGGAAATGAATAAGGGGATTGAGTAAAAAGCAAAAGTTTACCAGATAAAAATGAAAAGAATTGCAATCATAGTACATTTCTAAAGCACTGTGCTATTTATGAATAATATATTTTAAAAGGTGGCATTTCAATATGTGAGTGGACTACAAAGATCTGGTGTGTTCTGGCTGACTTTAATTGATATATGCAGAGATTTAACTTTCAATTTAAAAACCACAAAACACAAACCCTGGAAAGTAATGGAGAAAGAAATTAATTCAGCTTCTTTCAAGATAATATAAAGGCAGATGTCAGTAATCTACAAAAGGCTGTGCGATTAGTCAAGTCACAATGAAATAACACAATACGAGGGTAGAAAGCAGTAGAAACTCTTTTCAGTGAACTAAGAGAAACTAGTAGGATAAATGCTATAATCTTTTTCTTTCTTATAAGAGTCCTTTTATCTATGAGTTTTACTCTGAATAACAGTTTTTGCCCATTCTTTTAAGATTATGGTACACAGGGTAATAACTATTGTTATTCTCTAATTATTTTGCTATGAAATTTTGGTTTTTTACTAGAAGAATGCTTTTTAATATTTTCTTTATTAATATCTGCATATATTACATTAAAATAAAAAAGCATTGAGAAGGTGAAAATTGTGCAGTTCATTAACTACCAGCTCCCAGATTTCATAGTTGGTATATATTAAAGTGAGTACTATATATTAGAAATGATACTTTTCTCTGATTCATGAGGACCTCATTGTATGGTTAATTTAAAAATGTAGCTCTTGCTTATGTGTGTATTTATTGAACAGCAGAGTTCATTTGGAGCCTGCAGACATATGATTATGTTGTCAAAGTGGCGCTTAGAATATGGTCCAGGGATGACCCCAAAACACTTAACCAAGTGCTCAGTGTAGAAACAATACAGAACACCAACTTAAGTTACGGAAATATGAGCTTTATTGAATAGTTGCAAGTAATATTGACTTACCAGTGCTGGGGAAGAAGAACAGCTTGTGAAAAGAAATCTTAAAATTCAGTGAAATAAATCTGGGTTTATGGGAATGCATTTGTAAGCTCTTTTTTCTAGTTGTATCTTATCAGTAATAGTTGCTTGATTTATCTAGTACCAGTAGCTCTGTTGTCTAGAAGAAATGAATTTCTACTGTATGTCATGTGGTTTATCCACCCACCAGGGTGGGTGGTGCAGGACACCAGAGCACCAAGGGCTGCGTGTGTGCAGGAGCACTATGCTAGACGCAGGACAGCCACAGTATTAACTTGTTTTGCCATGAGACAAGACATTAGAGGGGAAAGTGTTTCTCATTACTCTGAGGAGATAATTCTGAATTGTTTGAAGAATTTTAGCCATGTATCACATTTTACTTGTTGGATTTTACATTCAGTTTGATACTTTTCCTTTCACTATAGTAAAATAATCTAGTACTTATGGAATTGAATTGGGTTCAATGTGCTTTTTATTATAAAGTATTTTTTAAATAGAACAAAAGCAAAACATTTTAGGGACTCTATGGGAATGTCACAGGAAATATGGTAGGTAAGTGTTGGAATTTCAGGAAAAAATTCTCTTGAAACTTTACTGCTAAGAGGAAATATTTATTTCTTTTAAAAAATGACAGGAAGCTGTGCACTATATCATGCTTCAGTTGAAAAGTCTGGCATCCCCAGTCAGTGGGGATCTGTTACACACTTTGCTAAGTTATAGTTCAGAGACAACAAAGCCGAGTCTAATATAGTTGGAATCTGAGTTACCAAGGCTGAATTCATAGTAACTTAGCTTAGCTTCTTGGGATTCTTCTATTTCTTTTCTCTCTGATTGTTGATATATAATTTAAGTGTCAAATATTTATGACTTCTCCGAGAGAACACATTTTAACTGCTGAACATTTTGTATCTGGTGGATGGAGATGTTCCTTGGCATCAAGACTTGGCTCAGAAGCAAAACTTTTGAGCTGTGTCTCCATTTATTCTCTGCAATTTCAGTGTTGTGCCATGTTTCTATTTGGACATTCCAGACGTTTAAAAGGTATACAAATATGGAAACTCTTGGCGCTTTTCAAGAATGTGAATAGGCGTCTAGGAGTACCGAGGAATGATGAGCAGTATAAGAAGGATGTGCAGGGCTCTCAGACAGGATCTGTGAAGCCAGCAGCAGTTACCCCCTTTTCTGCTAATGCTGAGAACAGAAACACAGCTCTCATATGAGCTTGGTAGTGGTTTTATCAACACAGCCTGAAAATGCTAATTAGAGGCTTCAACATTGTAGGTGTCACTCAAACTGGGGCTTTAGTTCATTCATTGGCGGTCTTTTCTATTTGTTTCAAAGATTATAAAACAGTTTACAGTGATAACATTTAGCCAATTGCTAGCATTAACATAGGAATATCCTTCAAACTGAACAATATATTTGGCTTATAGTAAGCATATGTTTGTGCTATAATAACTAACATAGTAACAATTTTATTAGCTGCAGATTTTGATAGAAACAAAGAAACAGATCTTTCTCCATAAACTGAACTGCATTTACATGATTTTTGAGAAAGATTGGCCTTATATTCAGGGAATTCTAGAAGAGCCATTTGATACTGACGTTGTAGCTTGCAGATTTGAATATTCATAGTCCTTATTTACATAGAAAATAATTTAAATAGTCCATATTTTAAAAAACCAATATTCTCAGAAATTGGTATGTCAAATATATTCTTAGGGGCCAGGGATATAGCTCAGTGACATAACATCTGCCTGGCGAATGCAAGGTCCTGAAGGTGATTTCCAGGACCAAAAAATTCTCATTCACATATGTTTTTGGTAAAACTTTTATAAATTAAAAGAAATGTTATAAAATACAAAGCTTATATAATGAAATTCACTTTGTGCTTTCTGGAATGGAGGGGGATGCTTGTGTTTCTCAGCATATGTGGTTGGGAGAACTTTACCTTCCTTCCTTCTAGTGTGCTATGAGAAACAGATGCCTCAGGGACTGATTAGCCAAGGGGTTCTGATACAGGCAGAATGGGTTTTGGCCAATGGTTTGGCCAGGGTGAGAAGAGACACTTACCAATAGTTACTTTCATGCCTTCAGCTGTATCCATACTTAACAGGACAGCCAAGTCCTTGTGTGAATTATAAGACAAGAACAAATGTGTTGGCATGTAATTGTTTATACTGCAACAATAAATTATCACAGATTCTGCTCTCATTATGCTTGAGTAGTTTTGTTTTACATTTATAGAACAGAAGGGATTTTGTATTTGGAAAAAGAACCTGACTTACAGTGCCTGCTGTGCTTTAGACTGTGCTCCTTTGAAGCTATTAATTTGATCAGTGTAGTACTTCTAGCTGGTAAGGGTATTTAGTGTTCTAAGAAATGAAGGTTCAGGGGAGTCAAAGAAGTTTTGTTGGTTATATAAGTAATAAGGTGACTATTTTAAGTCAGATCTTTTCCTGGAAAATTTCCTCTGACATCATTATAATATGTACTCTTAAGATAATTTCTGCCATCTGTCTACCTGCAGAAACTTTTATATATAAGAAAGAGCATTTTTCTAATGAGGCATCTTGGCTTCTGGAAAAGGTTTTTTTTTTTTTCTTAAACCAAGAATTTAGCATTTAACATTAGTTCTCCACTCAAGATTTAGTTCATTCTGGTCTTGTTCATTCATTTCTCACTGGCTATTTAATTCTTTGACTTTGGCTCTCTTTGAAGATGGTTTGCTGTGATGAAAATCACCTTTCCCACTGTTGTCCCCCAACAGGCTGTATTGCGCGCACTGTAAGCTCACCAAACCAGCACCTGTTGAGAACTGATGACGTCATCAGTTGCTGCTTAGATCTAAGTGCCCCGAGCATCTCCTTTCGAATTAATGGACAACCTGTTCAGGGGATGTTTGAGAACTTCAACATCGATGGCCTCTTCTTTCCGGTTGTTAGTTTCTCTGCAGGAATAAAGTTAGTATGTCTCTGTTTCCTTGTCTGTTTTTCTCTTCTCACTTGTTACCCTCTCACAGAAGACACTGCTCTGCTGTCAGCTTGCTGTTCTAATCTTTGTGACTTTCTCCTGGGCATCAGTCCCCAGGGAATTTGCCTGTTCTTTCAAGGAAGAGCTAAATTTCACCCAACCTGTTACTTTCAGAAGCAAATACTTTGCCCCCTTATTCCTCTACCATTGAGCTCTGCTAGTAAATAATGTTCCCTCAAGTCGGTGTCCTGAAATACACTTCAGGCTCACTTTTCAAGTTCATTGTACTATGTAATAAAGGGAAAGAAATAATATTATTAAAATACTACTTTTTATATAGATTTTTATTTATTTATTTTACTATAGTCTTCTAGCACATTCCATCCCTCCCCTCGTTCTAGAGAAATTAAATGTTCTTTCTGGCCTGAGGTCTAGATGGTTCCTTTCAGGGACCACTCCACCTGTCCCTGTAACTCTCTGCATGTCATCAGCTATGTCCAGATGATTTCCTTTGCTTGTTTGTGTTGTTTTTGTTACCACCAGGGGAAAATAAAGTTATAATTCAATATTTGGTAGTCAATTGTAATAAGGGCCAGTTTCTGTCTCTGTCTCTGTCTCTGCTTCTGTCATCTCTCTCCCCTATATATAGATATAGATTCATATTTTTGTTATTCTTTCAGTTATAGCTGTTCCAGTAATAACATTGAACAAAAAATGAGAAATCATGAAATAGTAGTAGTCTTTTCTCGTATACTGATTATGATTTCTTTTCTTTTATGTTTTATGTAAGCTTCTGGGTTGCATTAAAGTTTTTGATTTTCATCACATTTTGTTCTTGGATGTTTCTTTTCTTTTTGGCCTGGAACTGAAACACAAATTAGAAAAGGGATGATAAGGAAAATGAGAATGTTTAATTTTTTTTTAAGTGAGAGCCCCAAGAAGGTATCATTAATCTGTTATAGAAGGTATTATTCAGCGGAATTCAGATTAAATGGTTTGTAAATTAAATGAGCATGATGAATAAGTGATTTTAGTAAGCTCTAGTTTTGTTGGTGTTGAGAGTGATAGTGAGAAAATATAAGATTGCCTGCTTTCTTCAGCAAATGGAGGTAATATCTGAATCATTTTTGGAGAATTTCCTTATAAATTAGGCCCTGGGAAGCGACTGCTTACTTTCTTTATATCTAATGGAGTTGTATAGTCTTAAGGTATGGATACTTGGGTCACGCCTTCTGTTTGTCTGTATCAGT
The DNA here is from genome assembly GCA_004027915.1 of Capromys pilorides. Lineage (NCBI taxonomy): Eukaryota > Metazoa > Chordata > Mammalia > Rodentia > Capromyidae > Capromys > Capromys pilorides. Next base: position 13,037 of record PVKN010011400.1, on the reverse strand, counting down.
TTACCCTCTTGCGAAGTTAAGTGATTAGATGCTATGGACTTATATTTCATTTACATACGAATATGCATATATTTCTAGTTGTTTCTAGAGCCAGTGATATGCCTTCACTGATCCATTAATATAATTTATCCATTAATATATATGTATCTATGACCAATATGATGCCCTCATGGCTTTTTGTTGTTGTTATTAGAAACTCTTAGGTGATGATGTAATGATACTTAGGGGAAAATGTGGCTTCTGATAACGTTAATATTTTTCCTAATGTTTTGTTGATTAGAAAACTATCATATTTATCAGTGGCCTTTAGCCTTTTTGGCACCAGAAACTGGATTCACAGAAAATAATTTTCCATGTAGTGGATGTGGCAATGGCGGGTGATAATTTTGAAGATAAATTTTCATAAAGAGCGGGACAGCTGGATCCTTTGCTTGAACATTTCCTAGTGGGTTTCATGCTCTTACAAGAATCTAATGCCCCTGCTAATCTGCGAGGATGAGCAGGTCAGGCAGATTCCAGTCATGGGGAGTGGCCATCCATCCGGGTGAAGCTTACACTACCTGCTGCTCACCTCCTGTGAGCAGCCCAGTTCATAACATGCTACAGACCAGCACCAGCACAGGCATTAGGGCTCCCTCATGTGCGCCAGAGTTATAACTGATGTGACATGGATCCTTTGTAGGGTGCGCTTTTTGCTTGGGGGACGACATGGAGAATTCAAATTCCTTCCTCCACCTGGGTATGCTCCTTGCTATGAAGCTGTTCTGCCCAAAGAAAAGCTGAAAGTGGAACACAGTCGGGAATACAAGCAGGAACGGACATACACGCGAGACCTGTTGGGTCCCACTGTTTCCCTGACCCAGGCTGCCTTCACACCGATCCCTGTGGACACCAGCCAGGTACTGAGATCAGCTCTGATACAGTCTTTTGTCCCATAGCCATTCTGCTATATGTTTATATTTTTTCCTAAAGAATAAAAAGTTGTTTAAAAACAATACAGGGCTAGGAAGATAGCTCAGTGGACTAAGCACCTGCTTAGGCAAGCACAGGGACTGGGGTTCAATCCCCAGTACTGCATACCGTGCTGACCCTGCCTGTGGGTGCACTGAGCTGGGGACTGAGTCCAGGCTTGGTGGCACACACCAGTAATCACAGCGCTGGTGAGGCTGAAAACAGGAGGATCAGTACAGCTCCAATCTGCATGGTGAGACCCTGTACAAATAAATAGATAGATAAATAAAAACAATGCTTAATTTCACTAAATAAGTTGATAGGAATTCAACAATGGTTGTGGTATTGCATATTGTTGTCTTCAAATTAGTTGTTCAGATTGCTAGGTATAAGCATGAAAACTTGGCCCAAAAATTAAAAAAGAAGAAGAAGAGGAAGAAAAAGTTAAGCACTATCTGTTCCTTTCAGTAGACCAGTAGAAGTTGCAGTATCTGAGAACAGTGCAAGCTGGCACTGTGGCCCACTGGGATGTCCTTTGTAGCAATACAGGTGACACGTCTGATTGCAGTAAATCATTACCATCTCCACCTCCCTACTTTTAAATCCGATTTTTTTTTAAATCACTAAAGTGATTGCCTAAGTAATGAGTTGCAGCTTAAGGTTTTAAATCACTGTTGGGATTATCTTTAGGCTTTATTAAAATAGTTTATCTTATTTAGTTTATAGTTTAAGAGGCAAGTAGTAATTAGCACCAGGTGAAACCCAGTTGCAAAATTGTATAAGCGGCTTTAAGTTTTGATGTGTTAAAATGACTTAATGTTTTGGGTAATACACATTTATATTATCTATTAATATTCTAGTTTGGGAGTATACTTTTCCACATGGAGTAAACATGGAGTTTTTCATTTCTTTTCCCATCGATGCTTTGTGGAACCATTTAGCTGAATTTTATCCTGAGTAGAGACTGAGATGAGAGTGTAGGTTTCTGAGGCTAAGCCTAGGCTCTGATGCCCATCTGGGTCCTCGAGGCAGGTGCTTGTTCCATGAGACACCAAGAATATGTTTGACATAGTGAATAGAATACTTATTATGTTGTAAGTAGAAACCTAAGAAATGTTGGCCATTGTTTGTACTTTTCTATTTACTAGAGGCCATGACATTTTTAGGTTGACAGTGAGTTAAATATGGGTAAATTTCTGACTTATGAATGAGTTGCCTTTTGGGAGAGTGCTTTTAAGTTGGATTCCTTCATAAGCTGACAAGGGGAGGTTTATACAGTGCACCTGTGAAAGTTCCCTGCTTACATGTAAGTAAATCAGGACTTACTATTGTGCTGTATTTTAATGGTAGAGTCTCTCCAGTGAGATTGATCAGACGCTCACAGTTTGTATATTAGTCTCTGGAGATTGAAAGCTTTATTTCAGAGTCTGAAGTTGAATTAATACTAAGCCTCAGGAACTTCAGGTGTTTGGGTCCTTAAATCATTTTTCTTGCTCCTCTATGTAGGCTTTCTATATCACGTACCTAAAATAAATACATAAGAATTGTTCTTGGTTGGAGTTCAGTTTGTGTTGTCCACTGCTGAAAATGGCAGGGTAGTCATAGTCATGCCAAAGCATAGTGGGAACATGAATGGGCAGCCAGGCAGTGCAGTGGTAGTGCTGGGGGAAGGGGGCTTCGACCTCACTGACCACTGTTGTTCAAGGGAGGGTAATGCCTTGTACCCAGGGTAAGTGTGGCCTCTTCCATGGACATCATAGGTCCTGTTGGGGAACTAGTTCTGGAGTCACATAGGAATGCCAGATCAAGAAATAAACAACCAACTTGTCACCTTGCAAACCATTCTGTGTTCTTTATGAAGAGGTCTTTGCACTTCCTCTTTTTTTTTTTTTGGTGGGACCAGGGTTCAAACTCATGACCTTGTGCTTGCCGGGCAAGCACTTGTGCCACAGAGCTATCTCCCCAGCCCCTGCACTTCCTCTTTTTAATGAGCACATGTAAATTTTTTTTTCCATGAAGCGTGTATTTGGGAATCATTGGAACTAACACAGTAAAAGTTAAGAAAATGTAAATCAATGTAGTCAGACATTTGCAGGCTCAAAGAGCTGATAGAGCATAAGATGGGTGCTGACTTTCCTTCCCTGTTGTAGTCAGCTTGTAGATGCTGACCAGTTTTGTATGAGTGCTGGGGTGATTTTTCCTTTTAAAAAATGTGCTCTTTGGTCATCACCCCATCTCCATTAAATGGCTTCCACTTGAGCACACCCACCTTTCATTTTCTTTGTTCATTAATTCACCTGCTGAGGAAACCTAAGTTGTTGCCAAGAAGTGTGGAGGATTGTCAAGCAGTTGTCTACAGAACATCATGGAACAAAGCATTTGCAGTCTACATCTATCAGTGTATCTTTTTTTTTTTGGAACTGGGGATTGAACTCAGGACCTTGTACTTGCCAGTGAGGTATATCATTGTATCTTAATGGTTCATGAGACAGTGAAACGACTGACCCTGAATCTACTGCCTTTGTTTCTGATGTGTATTTTCTTTTTCTTTTGAAAAATTTTAGATTGTGCTGCCTCCTCACCTAGAAAGGATAAGAGAAAAACTGGCAGAGAATATCCACGAACTCTGGGTCATGAATAAGATTGAACTTGGCTGGCAGTATGGTCCGGTATGTATTTTAATATTTATTCTCAGATTCTGTTAATTCATCATTCTGAAAATGTAACTTTTTCTTCCTCATGTTGCTGTACAGTGGTATGAATCAATGGATTGATTTTTTTTTTAACTTGGCTGCATATTAGTTTTTGTGCAGTTTTTTTTTGTACTAACAGACTGAGATTATTGGCAGGTGCATTAAAGGATGGCTTAGCTGTGTAAACAGTTGTGAAGTTATCAGTCTTTGGAGTGCAAGTTATATTTTCAAATCAAGATTAATAGAGATAGTGGATTTTGATCTTTAGGCCAATTAAAAATCTTGGTGAAGCTGAAAGTACAACTTGAAATGAAAAGAAAAAGTCAGTTTACTCTCTCCTCTCTGATAAACCTTTCCTCTTAGTTCTCTTTGTATACTACAACCAGAGTCCTGTGGCAGAAGTTTCCAGTTGCTTATATGGGTGGTGGAGGAGCCAAGAAATGATCGTGTGTTTCTACATAAATGTTTTTGCAAAGCTCTTAGTTTATAATTTGTTAATAAGACTTAAACTCCAAAAAATATCTTCCTATGTAATCTCATTGTATCTATACCTGTTTTACATAGTACATTCCTTAGCAATTATTTCATTTCCATGATATTATTATTCTAAGTATCTTAAAGGCTATAATAGTTGTTTATATTTGACTGCATATGGAAATTAGTTGATTAGTAATATATAGGCTATTTCTGGTACGTTCAAAGCATCCTGGGTTTCCAAACAGTGGCTCAGAGCCATCTTTCCCATGCTTGCCCCGAATGCTCTTTGCTTGGTAGTTTAAAGCAGATTTGACCTTCTTTTCTAGGACACAGGGTGAGTCTGGACCCCTATAGTCCTGGGGCAAGCACAGTGTTCAGCACCTGTTTGTGAATGGGATAAAAGAGGGCCTACCAGGGCCCACCAGTGAGATAGCTCAGTGGACTATGTGCCTGCGTAGGCAAGCGCAGTGACCGGGGTTCCATTCCTGGCACCACATGCCATGCCAACCCCATCCCTCGGTGCTCTGAGATGGTGACCGAGTCTAGGTGTGGTGGTACATGCCTGTAATCCCAGTGCTGGGAGGCTTGAAAACAGCTGAAACACTATGAGTCCGAGTTGAGGGGTGAGACTCTGCACATACATACATACATACACACATACATACATACATACATAAGAGGATCTGTTTTGTGAAAGCACTGCTTCAGGGTCTAGGCTCCAGAAGCTCCGGGTGCCAGGCTCCAGGCTCCAGGCTCCAGGCTCCAGGCTCCAGGCTCCAGGCTCCAGGCTCCAGGCTCCATTTCAGCCATATGGAAAAGTGTTGAGGTGAACGGCCAAGAGATGCTACATCATTCTTCTGTTTTAGTTTACATGTTGCTGAAGAGAGTACCCTGCATTCTTCTCACATATCATCTGCATCCTGCTTCTTTTTTAATAATCTATCTAAAGCCATTTTTAGTTAGGTAGTTACAGTCCCTGAATTTATGATTTCCATTATTTTGGTTATAGTTGTTTGCCTTTGGCTAGGCTAATTCCCTAAGTTTGTTAGCATTTTAAATAAGAACTATTTTTCTTTAAAAAATTATTCAGCTGCCCAGTATGTTGAAGTACACTTTCCTGCAGAGCTATATGATACAAGGATTCTGTTTTACAGAATAATAGGGAATAGATCTACTCTATCATTTGTGTCTCCTTAATGATCTAGGCCTACAATTTACTTGGTTGTCCTTGACACTGGGGACTTAAAGATGGAAAGATTTTGCCATCATGATTGTTTTTGCTTTTTAGAAGCTTGCTGTTTGTTGAGTGATAGACATGCAATCAGAGTGAAAAGGAAATATTAGGACTTCCTTGGGAAATCAGGGAAGGCTTTCTAAAGGAAGTGAATTTAGATCTGAGGCTTGAAGGACTAGTACAAGTTGATTTTCAATTAGAGAGCATGATTAGTCTAGACATGGTCCAGAATGTATAAGACAAAAAGGTTGAAAGAATGTCACATAGGGTGACTTTCAGTGGCTTTTTAGTGACTTTCTGCTGTAGGACAGGATTGAGAGCAGGGTACCCTCCTGTAGAGAGAGAGAGAGAGGTGGGGAATCTCACTACTCAGGCGAGAATTGTATCTCAGAGGGCCTTAGAGCAGAGTTTAATTTCATTGTGTAAGAGTTAAAGAGTGTTAAACAATTGTGTCATGTAGCTTCTCTCTCATGTGTAGAATTTAAGATTAGAGGTTTATCATTCAAATTTTGTAACTCATTACAGTTGTCTGGCAAGCACAAGGTCCAGAGTTCTATCCCTGGGCCTGAAAATCAATTAATAAATAAATAAAAATTTTAAAAATAAATAAAGTATATGGGAAGATGTTATTAGGTTATATACAAGTACTATATATTTTTATAGAGGGAACTTGAGCATGTGTGGATTTGATACCTACAAAGAACCCTAGAATCAATTTCCCATAGATTTCAAGGAATGACTATTTATTAATCAAAAGATTAGTGTGAAAAGCAGTTTTGTTTATTATGACTAATTCTGTTAAGGTAATGGAAATAATTCATGAGAATAGAAGATAATTTAGAAAGGATTAAATGAATAATCACAATCACTTCAAAGTTACGGCTATTTCTGATCAGTTTGGATTTAGACAGAAAATTACCACAAATTTAAATGAACTAGTTATCATATCCTTGTTATGCAGAAATTGTGTCAGTTTATGAAAATGTTTTGAGTGTCTGTTATGAGTTCAGCATGTCTTAGCTAATTGTAATAAGTCAAAAACCAAAAGAAAGCTCCATTCTTGCTACTTTGTTCTTTTCTTCTAAATGCAGAGAGAAAAGTAGTAGTTTAATATGAATCTAGCATGTTTGCTGGTGATAAGTATTACAGGAAAAATTTTTAAAAATATGCAAAAGAATGGAATGGGTGCACAGATGGATATACTGGGAAGATGGGCTGGGTAAACCTTATCTAGCAAGTAAGATATAAGCAGATGTGGGAGGAGGCCAATGCACAAGTGTGTGGACATGGGGGTGGGGGTAGGGAGCAAGGCAGAGGCAGAGGAGCTGAGGCAGGAGCTCCGAGAAATGACCTGGAGTCCCAGATGATGCCAGCTATACCCCTGACCTTTGCTGTCAGCTGGACCCAGGAGACGGCCAAGGCAGCTTCCCTGTGGCAGCCACCTGGGTGTCATTTCTTGTTTTTGGCTTCCCCATAGAGTTAAATTACTATCACGTGCTGACTTCCTATCTTGTTTCAGGTCAGAGATGACAACAAGAGGCAACACCCGTGTCTGGTGGAATTCTCCAAGCTCCCTGAGCAGGAACGGAATTACAATTTGCAGATGTCGCTTGAGACCCTCAAGTGAGTTCTTTAACTCTGCATTTTCTAATTTGCCTCATACCAAAAAACCAGATATTGATGTTATATTTTTAATTCAACTGTGAAGTTATTTGAATTCCAGCTATAATTTTCCATACTGTATATGTAGGTTAGATTAATATTTGCTGGGAATTCAACTGTAACACAGTTATTTTGTATCTTTTTTCCTTCCTCAGTGTTTCCCAAATGCTATCCTCAAGATGCTTATGGGTATTATGAAATACAAGGGTTTTGTTGGGGCTGAGGAGATAACTTGATGGTCTAATTGCCTGCCTGGCAAGTTCAAGGACCGGGTTCAATCCTCAGTACCATATGCTGGGCTGGCCTGGGAACCCTGGCCACTGAAACCAGGAGTGGTGGTGCATGCCTGTAATTACAGTACTGGGGAGGCTGAGACAGGAGGATCACTATGACTCTGAGCTGCATAGTGAGATCCTATACCAAATAAATGAAGATTAAAAAAAAGTTTTATGATCAACATAAAATTTGAACTGCTAACCAGAGTGTGGGTCAGGGACCCAAAACCAGTCTGGGTTGTGATAAGTACAGATGTTAAGAGTAAATGTTTAGAAACCTTTATACCAGTGTTAGGGAGAAATGTTATACCTGTTAAAATAAGAATTGAAAATGTAGGTGCATATTTTGTCTTCATTTTATAAATTTAACTTCTGTACTATCTTTATTGTATTTTGTCAGAGACTCAGACTAGGATGATTCAAAATTAAAAGATTAATCCTTCACCAAAGATAGTTTGTGAAGCACTGATCTGTATTCAAAAGATGCTGAGTCAAATACATTTCATTTTCACTGATGGACTCTTCAGAACTCTTCACGTGATCCTATGTACTGTCAGTCTCTAAAATAGGGTGACCAGAGTTAAAGCTTCCTTTTGGGGGTAACTATCACCATCTATTTGGGCAACACACTCTGAGCAAAGCTACTCCAGGCTACTTCATATCGTGTTATAGCAGGCAGTTTAGCTTCTTGGTGACTTTTGACAGTTGGTCTCTTGAAGCTGTAACCTTCCTTTGTAGATTGAAAATTGTGCTGGAGTAGAATATATAAAGAAACATATTTTCAAATTTATGTGCAAAGGTTCAGGAGAAACCAGAGCCTTTGGCTCACTTTTATTTTTATTTGTTTATTATTTTTGTACTGAGAATCAAATTTAAGATCTTACATTTGCCAAGCAGAGGCTGTACCATGGAAAAGTATCTCAGCCCGAACGACAGGGTCTTGCTGTATCATTCAAGCTGGCCTTGAACTCTCTATGTAGCTCAGGCTGGCCTCCAATGCACAGCAAGCATACTGCCTCAGTCTCTCTAATACTGAGATTACAGATTGGAGTCACCATGCTTAGCTCTGAAATCATTATTATTATCATCATCATTTTAATATATTTAGTACAGTATGTACAGGATCTCACTACACAAATTGGATTTGTATTGATCCTTCTGCTTTTCAGCCTCCCTAGTGCTGGGATTACAGGCACATGCCACCATGTCTAGTCTCAGTTGTGGTCTCGGCATGCCCTGGGGGGCGGGGCTGGCATTGCAGACCAGGGATTAAACCCACAACCCATGCATCTGCCTAAGCAGATGCTTTAATCTGCTGAGCTTTCTGGTCAGCCCTAGAAATTATTTTTGAAAAGCCTGTAACGTTTCCTTTTCTCCCTTCACTCTTGTTCTATAGAACTGGTTTTGTTCAAAAAGGTCACTTACTGTAGTATTCCTTTATATTTTCCTTTTGGCTTCCATTTTTTTAAGTAAGAAGTTTTTTCCATTGAAGCTATTTTTACCAAAGATATAAACTTTAAATAATATTTTAGGTTCAATGGTTTAGGCCTCGATGTGTATTATACTTTCAAAAAGACTGATTAATTATCATGGGAATAAGGAAATTAGGCATAGGTTTTATTCATGGTTTAAAAGGAGCACGAATGTGTACAAAGCAACTACATTAAGAACCCACTAAAGGTTAAACAGGAAAAGGCAGGTCTATAACAAGGAATGTAGTATGAATTACCATGGCTGGGGCCATTTATCCAGCATGTTCTGTCTTCCCTCATGGTCATGACATGAGGTTCTTACATTTAGCTCGGTAACTTATGACCACTCATTATTTCTCTTTTACAACATAACGTAGTTAACTTTGAAGCACATTCCTAATCATTTTGGCAACTGCCAGCTAGGCCAGCTGTTGCAAAGAGTAAATCCTGGCGAGTAAGATCTCCATATTTTCCTTTAGCTAATTTAGCCTTCGACGGGTGTGTGTAATCCAGGCCCATTTTGAACTGCTGTGGGTGTCTGGCTTGATTAATCATCAGATGTGTATGCACTGGTGCTGTTCCTTACAGGGAATACTAATGACCTTTTCCATCTCCTAACTCTTAATGTTTCTCCCTTGTTTCTTTCTTCTAGCTAAGTAGTGCATATTCAGATGGTTCTTTGATGAACTGGTTTCACCTATGTCTGTAAAACTTAAATTAAGAGAAAACTCCATGCTTTTCTCAAGTGTCTGGTTCCTCTGGTTAGAGGAAGCCGCCTGGCACTTTCTGCTGGTGTTGCCATTGTTTGTGGCTTCGGTTGGAAGGTGCCCAGGCAAAGCCCTCTGGAACAAAACAGGCCTCTGGGCTTTGGTGTCCTCACCTCAAGGACCTGCTCCAGTGACTCAGCTTCTCTGCTGCTAGACTTTCTTCACCTTGGTGAAATGAGAATCTTGATGAGACTAATTCTTGGAAAGATAATGGGAACTAAGGAACGAAATGTTAATAAAGGCTTCAGTAGTCCCTGGGTGCCAGATGGTGCAGGGTCTAGGATTTTGATTTACTAGCTTTAAAACAAATCATGGGAGGGATTAACAACTTGATTTAAATCCTGGGAGGTGACACACAACAAACAAGTTAACAATTCCAGCAGATCCCTTGTTTTGGGTTCAGAGCCAATTTAATGTGAATATGAGTTTTTGATCTTATTTCTGTGACTTTTTGTCCCTTGCGTTATGGACTAACATACCTACTTTCAGTCCAGCTTGTTATTATATCTTCTGTCGTCCTCTTACCTTAGTCTCCCAGGGTGCTGGGATTACAGATGTGTACCACTCTGCCTAGCAGAATAATGTTTTTAAAATGTACAGCCACACACCCAGTCCTAACAGGTTGTCTAGCACATAGATTTTAGATGTCAGCTTGCTCGGATATTGCAAATATTCTTAAAACTCTGAATTTTTTTTTTTTTACCGTTTCTGATTTTAGGCTTCTTTAACTTTCCTGCTCTTACAGTGTCAAGTGGCCCCCAGAAAATATAACATAGATATCTCTGGTATGAGAGATCAAACTCAGGACCTTGTGCTTGCCAGCAGGTGTGTTTGGCCCTGAGCTAAGTCCCCAGCCCCATGATGCGGCTATCTTGAGAGTCCTTTGGACACCTTCTTTTCCCACATTGCACCTCACTGATCATTTTTAGTCTACGTGCTTTTTTCTTTGTCTCCCATCTTAATGATGGTGTTACCACACCACCATCTCCAGCCCTCTCTTTCCCTTATATCTTTCTTATCTGTACGGGCATAGTTTCTCATCTGAACCTGCAGTGGTGTCCCGAGAGATCCAGCAGAAATATGCCTCCTCTCCACCTTGTCCTGTCTGCATTTCGTCACCAGCCAGCTCACTTCCACATACTCAGGGGACTGTGTCATTCTATTTATAAACCTTTCATGACTTTCACATTACTTTTAAACTGAACGCAGTGCCTTCTTTTGCCTAAGTGTCCTCAAGGTCCCTGTTTACCCTCTCAATAGCCCTGTTCCTCTGTGGGGACCTTCATTCCTGTAGGTTTCTTTATCACCTGCCTATCCATTTGCATTTTCCCTCCCCTCCAGAGTCTTCCTTGTCTTCTTGGTGGGAAGCCCCCCATACAGTTCCTGTGTTTGCCTGTATACACATTTGTCATTTGTGTAAAAGATAAACAGTGTTCACAGATCACACATATGCACATACACACACATATCCACTTACTTTCATATGCACATGGCTCTCCAGCACGAGCTATAAGAGTTATAGCAGGAGGTGTTTTGGGGAAGGGATTAGAAGTAGATGGGAAAAGGTTTGGAGAGAAATTATTAAATTTAAGTATAATTTCATTTCAATTTTTAGTATTTGCCCCTCACCCAAGAGTAAACAACTTGTAAGTAAGTAAATTTCCTTTTTGTTTAGAAACAGAAGACTTCAGAGGTAGAATGGTTACCACTTTATACCTCCTGGCATCCTGTTAGTCAGTTCTGAACACAGTGAAGGAATTCTGGCCCCTCATCTCTGCTTTTGTTTTCCAGGACCTTGTTGGCACTAGGATGCCATGTGGGTCTATCCGACGAACATGCAGAAGAAACAGTGAAAAAAATGAAGCTCCCGAAGAAGTAAGTTAAAGGAAGGGGCAGCGCCAACCAATCCTCATGCAGACTGGGTGAGAGGCAGATGGCTTACTCACAGAGACGTGGTAAAGGCAGATTCAAAAACCTAAGATGGCTGAGTCCCCCTGGGTGGGACAACAGACACTGCTGAGGGAAGATGGATTTGGGAGTTTGCTACACAAAGTCCTCTCTCTCTCTCTCTCTTTCTCTCTCTCTCTCTCTCTCCCCCTCTCCCTCTCTCCCTGTGTGTTTTTCTTTCTAACTTATTATATATAATTTTCTATTGCCTAAGAAGTTATTTATAATTTTATTTGATTTCATATGGAAAATGTACTTGAGGTAAGGAGAAAATCAGTATTATTCTTCCTTTGTGAAGATGGAAATTCCAAGGCAGGTATATGTCATAGAAGTAGCTTTGCCTGCTGTGTTATGACCCGTGTCTATGGCACTGGGTAATTTGTTAACCCTCAGCCCTGCACCTGCTGATAAGCCTTCATGATGCTCAATTTACTGGGAAGATTTAGGGTTTAAATGAATAAGTGCTCAGTGAATGGTAGCTGATATGTGTTAAGGTTACTTTTTCATTTTAACTTACATATTGAAGTCACCTTTCTGAGGCTATGAGGTGAAAGTAGCAAGTTGGGACATGTAGTAAATAGTATCATGAGGTAAGAACAAAATAGCCACCTCATAATCTCTGTTAGGCCTAATGTACCCCGGATAAACATAAAATCCACATAGAAATAGTATGATTTCTCTCCACATACAGTTCCTATTTCAGCAGGCTGCGGTTTTACCTCAGGTCCTTCCTGGAAGAATTCATTAAAGCTGTATCACTTCTTTGTGCATTTTAGTTTCTAAACTTTTTCTTTAAGACATGAGCAACTCCAAAAGATTTTTTTTTTGTGTGGTTTATTTGATATATTTTCCTTTCAAAATGAAACTTTTTCATCAGCTTTTGGTGTAACTAATGAGATCAGATCCACTAATGAACACAGGTCCTCACTGATTAGATGTCATCAGAATCTATTTTGAAACTGCGCACAACAGGAGATTATACATTATTTCATTTTTGCCTTTGAATTGTAATTTTTGCCCAGTTTCCTTACTGTATTTTATGCCATTTTCAGGGTGGGCAATATTTGATCCTTACTCTACTTTAATAACCTAAGTATGTATTTAAATATACTTTTCAGCCTTTTTGTTTTCTGAGATCATGGTCATTACATGCTCAGACTTTTACTGCTGTGTCATCCTCATGATAATTTTTGTGTGCTAGTCCTCAAAGGAAAGCACTGATTTTTGAGACACTGTGTAGTCCTGGCTGGCCTTGAACCTGTGGGAGTCTCTTACCTCAGCCTCCTGAGTGCCGAGATGACAGTTGTATACCACTACTTCTAGCAAAGCAAGATAGATTTTTTAAAAAATTTTTAATTTTTTAAATTTTTGAATTTTTTTGTCTTAAAGAAGAAAAAAACAAAAACATCAAAAATAGAGCTAAGATGATTATACAACTGATTTCTATCAGGTTTTTGAAAGTAATAGTTAATGTTTAAAATTTTTGCTTTGATCAATGTGATATGTTAATTTCTATAATTGTAGCAATGACCTTGAAGATAGCACTGTGCAATATAACA
>PVKN010011399.1:0-21697 GCA_004027915.1 Capromys pilorides | reverse complement strand
AGAAGAAGAAGAAGAAGAAGAAGAAGAAGAAGAAGAAGAAGAAGAAGAAGAAGAAGAAGAAGAAGAAGAAGAAGAAATAAAAACTCTCAATAACCCAATAATAGCCAATGAAATACAAAATGTAATAAAAAGTCTACCGACAAAGGAACGTCCAGGTCCTGATGGATTCACCACTGAATTCTACAAGAAATTTACAGAAGACAAAATCCCAACACTCCTCAAACTCTTCAGTGAAATTGAAAAGGAAACAGCCTATAACGCAGTAGCTTCCCAAATTTTCTGTTCAAGGATATTATGGGACCACAGAGAAAAGGGATTGACAATGCATAGTGTGCCTAAGGAGAGTCACTAGAGAGAAAACATTCTCTTGGGCTTGCACAGAGAGCAAATTGATCAAGCAATGGCTGTGACTCATCCAGGTGGCTGACACTGACAACAGTTCTACAAAGCACTGTACATGGTTCCAAAGTAAACCCTGAGGGAATTTGACTGACCTCGGGAGATACAAAAGTTACATGTTTTGTCATACAGGTCTTGCTTTAACTTGCCCTTAACCACCCAGCAGAAAAGTTTAACCACGAGGCATAAAAAGTAAAGCCCAATTAGTATGCTGAGCTGTAAAATGCTCAAGTCAACAGTTTCTGACATTACCAGTTCTGCCGATAACCCACTACTATTATGGAATATTGAACTATGTATACAACTACTTTCTCTTAGTTCAATGAGAAGAAATGTTTTGTATCAACATTGATTAGAAAAATTATCATGTCTACATCCTGTGCTCTGTATAACTACTACGAGGACAACAATATGCATTGTATCAATTATTGAGAATGTACTACTATCGTGTTTTTGAAAATGTCCCCTTGTTATTTCTTATTAAAAGAAAAGATAAAATAATAATAATAAATAAAGATTTTTAATTTAGAAGCTCCCATGAACCACTTTCTCAGTCAGATAGCAATAAAATGCATTTTCACAAATGCAGTGTCTGGAAATCTTTATATCCCATCACCTTCTGGAAAGCCCCTGGAGGCTAGAGTCCAATAAAACAAGAAGTAAGCCTGGAAGAAGGAAAATATTGAGAGGTTAGGGGAATCACCCAGAGAGGGACAAACAGAGAAGCTTGGACACTGTGGAAGGACCTTTCATTGGACAAATGGACTGCAGCAGAACAGCCCAAGAGCCAGAGTCAGTGCAAGCCGTCGCCACCAAAGTGGCTCTGAGCACAAGATCAGCCATGCATGTGTATCATGCTAGTGTGCTTGCACGCATGCGCACACCCACAGACCTGCCCATGTATTGAGCAAATCCTGTGGGTAAGAAAATGTACCTGTATTCAGTTATTCTTTAAGTAGCCCTACTAGGTAAGTATTATTATCCTCCTTTTACAGATAAGGAAAATAAGCACAGGAGAGGTTTGGTGGCACTGTCGTGATGGAGAGGCTGAATTTCAAACCCAGGGAAACTGTCTCTGGAACCCAAACTCTTTAAAAAGAAAAACAAAAACAAAAAAAACACGAGTTTTACTTTTATATGTCCTATTAATGTATTATTATTATTATTATTTTAATGGTGCATATATGTGGGTTACTGTGTAATCATTCCATACATGTCTGTAATATGTGATGACCAAATCAAGGCAGTTACAATGCTTCCATGTGATTACTACTTTGGTTTGGGGCCTTCCAGCTCCTCTCTTCTGATCATCCTTAAACTACCTGACCAGCTGTTCCCACTGTCATCCTCCCACTGTGTGGCAGAACACCAGGACCTGCTCCTCCAGTCTGTATCTGGGTACCTGTTATCTACCCTCCTTGTGCATCCCTCTCTCCCCTCCCGGGCCTGCACTACCCATTATTCTATATCCACGCTTACTTTTTTAGCTTCCATGTGAGGCCTGCCTATGGCTTGTTTTATTTAACTTAACATTCTCCATTCCACCCATTTTGCCATAAATGATAGGCTACCACAGAGCCCACGCTGTGAGCTCTCCCTGGGTACCTGCTCCCTGCAGTGACTGCTGAGCTGGGTAAGTGGGGACATGCACCCAACCCTCAGACACACCCTGCTCTAGCACCCACCAGATGAGAAGCAGAGAACACTGGGCATCCAAGGCCTCCTTAGCTTTTTCTGCCAGAATCTCATACCTGCCACATGGAACCTTCCTGTCACGTGCCCACATTCCCCGGGGCTCAACACCTCCCCAGAAAGCTCTTGGCAGCTCTTAGGAGAGTGGAAGACCAGCTGTGACCCCTAGCTCAGCTCAGTTTCTCCCTGGAGCCTTCATCAGAGATGATGTTGCTCTTTCCTTATGCAGCTAGAGCTGTGCTTCTTACTTGGTTGTCCAAAATAGAGAACGTACTGATAGGACCACATACTTTCTCATGATCACTGTAAGAAAAAACAGAGAATGATCCGAGAAGCATCAGATTCCAGTTACCTCTGGGGAAAGGAAAGCTACACACCAGGAGAAGATGAAACAGGCTTCCACTCACCTGGAATAGAGAACATTCCAGTTAGTACAGGCAGCAATACCTGGTGTCCACTTTATCATCAATTCCTAACCCCCATGTGTGTTTCATACGTGCTTCTACTGAATGGTACTTTTCCGAATTTTATAAAATCAAAAATAAGACAAGTGAACCACAGATCAGAATACATGAAGCCTGTCTCCACCCACTCCTGCCTCTCTGCTGTAGACCCTTCACTTTTTCCCGTGAGACCCTGTTTCCTCACTGGCCAGGAAGATTCTTTCTCCCCTCTCCACCTCAGGAAATGGGAACTCAGAGCTGACAGTGCTTTTCCTGTGGCCAAGTGATTTATGGGCGGCAGCGATAGCCGTGAGGGCAAGGGCCTCTTTTGCTAAGGGTATTTCTAAACAGTGTGGTCCCCATGGTGGGGTCAGTGTGTCACATTCCTCACGTGGTTCCCAGATGTGGTTATCAGGCTCTCTGCTATTCTGGGAGTCCCTTTGATTGAATCACAAATATTTGTTCTCTCTTGGGAATAACTGGACGAAATGAAATTTCTGTCATCAGCCGTTCTTTCTGGAGAGAAGGCACAAAATTGGTAACTTCAGTCGTGCCGCCTCTTAACAAGAACCTGGGTTGCCACATTTGATCATTGTGGAAAGGAGCTTCCTAAAGTGTTCCAGTTCAAGGGCCTGTGAAGAGAGTTGGCTGGGGCCCCAAAGCAGGGTTGCTGAGTTCCAGCTCCGAGAAGCGCCTGAGTGTCACATGCAGCAGGAGCCACCCCAAAGGCAACGTGTGGGTCTGATTCATTTTCTGGGGCTGAAAAATCTGCTTTTAAGCTGTTCTGCAAGTTCAAAGCAAAATAAAACCCATCTGCACAAAGAAAAGGCTCTTCAGTTGTCACCCTCAGTGCAGCCACCCCTGGTGAAAGTTCTGCTAACGAGGTCTGAGCAGAGAGAATTTAATATATTTTATATTCATTTTCAGAGCAATTTTCCTATGAAAGGCACTGGTATGCCCCAGACTGAAGTTCTCCATGTACCACAGAATTCAGCACGATTGTGCTTGTAATCTTGTAGGCTACCCATGGCTTTACCCACCTCATGCCCACCTTTTGAGTTTCATGTTTCCCACCTTGGACCCACCTCACCTCATGAATTTACTTCATAAAAATCCCAAGAAAAGGCAGGTTCCTTAGCAATCCACTTGGGTTCCTCTCTGTCTCTCTCAGACAAGAACTTTCTTTCTTTCAATAAACAAATTCTGCTCTTAGCTCCCACTCTTTGACCCAGGTATCCTGCAGGTTGGGAATTTCTTCCCCCTATGTCATATATACCATTTCTCCACAAAAAATGTACGTGCTATGTGTTGTGAGCATACCCTAGTAAAAGGGTGAAAAATGAATGGATTTGTGGTACAAGGATTCGGCTATGGCCGGCATCATATTTGAACAAAAAGGAAAAGGAATTGTCAGGAAGTGGTTGCTGTTAGAGAGAATGAGAGGAGGAAGCAGTGGGGAGGAGGGAAGCATATTGGAAGGACAGAGGGACATGAATAGTGGCAATGTGATATGAAGACCAAGGGAGAAGATGGCAACATCCAAGCCAGCAAGGCCCTCGGGGCCTACAAAGAACCATCCCAGGGGCCCTTTGACCTTGGCCTTGTGGTCCTTAGTCTTGGTACTCTGCTCTAGCTGCCCTGCTCCGCTAAAATAAACATGACGGGGAGAGGAAGGACGCTTATGTACTGTCTGTGGGGAGCTCTGCGGTTTTCCTGTGTTTTCTTTGCTGTTTGGCTTCCCCTGCTTGGGAACCTCCCACAGCCCAAAGTTCACTTGCAAACCTCTGCAGCAGCAGCAGCAGAGGCAGAGAAGGCTGGGTGCATCTTGAGCGGTTTCCATCCTATGATTATGCAATCAGAAACTTGGGTGTGCTTCACCAAATAAGCCTCTGGGGCACTGCTGTAGTCAGTGGTTACAAGGAAACAATACAGGACACATAATTTATGAGATTATTTTATAATAGTCATCCAAATAATCACACAAAGTGAGTACAGGAAATCTGCCCACGCACTAAAGACCAAAGAGTCCAGCTGATGGCCTGGATCCCACAATAATGTCCTGCGTGAGTCCAGCTGAAGAATTACAGCCCATGACAACGTTGCCCATGGGTCCAACTGGAGGTCAGGAGCCCACAACAACGCCTAATGCAGACCTAGTTCAAGGATCTGCACTGGGGCAGTGGTGGAATCTGGAAAGTCTGTGCCAGCAGGATGCAGGATCTGGGCCGGCAGGCTGAGGGATCTGCACTGGAGCCAGGAAGTGGGGTTCAAAGGACCAAAGCTCCCCCAAAAGGTAGCACAGCCATCCTCAGGGACAACGAGGTCCCAAACTCCTCTGAAGATAAAAACAACCAAACTTGTGTCAGGAAAACCAGCTTCTCCAGGAAGCTGGACAGTCCGCCATCGTCCCTGCTGGGACCAAGAAGCATCGCTCAAAGTGAGGAGCAGAGCTCCCCAAAGTGAATATGCCCATGCTCAGCAACACTGAGGCCCTGAGTTCCTTCAACGATGAGAGCACCCACACCCATAATGAGGAGGCCAGAGGACAAGCTCCTCCAGGAAACCAGCAGCTGCCTAACAACCGCTCTTCTTCACCTCAGTTCTGCTTCAGATGCTGCTGACAGCAGTCCTCAGGTGGGCCTCCCACACCCGCCACCACGCTGGTTCAGTTCACCTGGGTTCTACCATTGACTGCCTGCACCTATGACGTAGAGTGTGAAATCTGGACCCAGACTCCAGTGCCTCCCTTTCCACCATGTAGAAGGACTTGTGCTAGCCAGTGTGGTGACGCACACCTGTGATACCAGTGCTCTAGGAGGCTGGGCAGGAACAACACAAATTTGAGCCTGGCCTGAGGAACTTGGCAACCTAACAAGTCTCTGTCTCAAAATAAAAGCTAGGAAAAACAAAAACAAAAACAAAAACAGGCTGGGGATATAGTTCAGTGCAAAGACTCTGGGTCCCATCCCCAATGCTGTGGGGGGGTGGGGGGTGGGAGGAGAGAATATGTATCAGAACTGGACACAGTGACAAATACCTATAACCCCAGCACTGAGGGAGGGATACTAAGGCAGGAGGGTGGCAAATTTGAACTTGGGACAATTTAGGGACCCTCTCTCAAAATTAAAAAATTTAAAATAGAGTAGGTAGGGTGGGAAAGTAGGTCAGCGTAAAGACTCTAGGTTCATTCGGTACAAAAACTAAAAATGAAAAAAGAAATGGGCCATCTGTGCTGAGGACGTGGGTAGTCTGGGTTCAGACTCTGATCATAGCCCTTGACTCTCCCCCGGCTGCAGGACCCAAGCACCTCCCTGCTAAGGCCCTCAACACAGGGACTGCCTCTCCCTCACTTCTCACCCACTGAGAAAGCGTTGGCTGGTGTGGGATGCGGAAGCCACTTCCTGGGACCAAGGCCTTGGAATCATGCATCAGACACTGCCACCCGGAGACAGCTGGAAACTATATTGAACAGGACGCATGGCTGGCTTGGGGGAGCTAGAGAACCTTTCCATGTCAGAGGGCCCCAGAGGGCTCCAGAGGGCCATGGCCATTGGGAAGGGTGTCATTCAGCTCTCCTCCCAAAGAACCTGCCGGGGAAGTATTGCCACAGTGGTCTGGCGAGACCCTGTGGGTCCCATGTAGCATTTGTGTAGAGGCCACATCAGAGTTACCAATTCACCCCATCTGCCCAGGTGCTTGATTTAAGCAATGGAAGTCTCAGATCCTGGCAACATCTTTAATCTCAGAAACAGGGAAAGTTGGCCACTGGATGGAACACACACACACACACACACACACACACACACACGCACGCACACCCGAAGACAATGGCTGAGCACTAAGGAATACATGTGCTGGCTCCCTCCTGCCAACGGAGGGATCTGGTGGAACTTCCCAGCCCTGCCAGGGTGCCTGAGAACAGCACTCAGGCTGCAGTCTCCCTGCCCAAGCTCCTCCTGCCACCTCTCCCTCCTCCCAGGGCCCAGCCACCTGGCCAGGATCTGCTGCGCTGCTCTGCCAGCCACCTGGCTCTTCACGAAGCCAGTCCCTTGTTACCCAGTCTTGTTTGGACATCTGGTTCTCAGAAGGTCAGAATCAATGCAGATTCCCTCCCCAGTGGGCATTTTTAGTCTCCCTAAGTAATCCACAGAGAACCGTCCAGCTCTCTAACCTCTGGTGCCTCTGCCCGCAGTCCATCAGGGAGAACAGCACACAAACTTGTGAGTGCAGCACAGCATGGAATATGGGGAGACAAGAGTGTGGCTGAATGTTCTGGAAGCCTCTGGAAGGAAAGGCTGAGTTGCCTGGTGAAGAAGGGCAGGGCAGGTGACAGATGTGTCTCTCAGGCTCTCAGGAGACAATGCTTCTTACATTTCTGGGCATCACAATACTAGAGTAAACATCATCGTGGACTGTGGACTGAAATCCACAGGACTCAGATCTGACTTCCAGAGAATTCAGCTGAAAGCAACAGAAAGAAAATTGACTTCCTCAGACGCCCCAGTGATGTGTATGTGTGCGTGTGTGTGTGTGTGTGTGTGTGTGTGCGCGCGTGCGCGTGCGCCTGTGTGTGTGAGATGTGTGCTTAACACTTCATCTGTAAGACTCAACCTGTCATGTTAGCAACACATACTTTAGAAATGTGGAGATTTTTACATCAACTGTCTCCAATAATTTCTAGTTTTTCTTTTTTAAAATGCATCACTAATTATAGGATAATTATCCTAGCTGGAAGTCTTTTTATCCTTGCTGGATACAACAGCTCCCAGCAAAGCTAAAAACCAGATAAACACTATATGTGGCATTTATAAAGTCAGATATTATACAAGGTCACATATGAATCACCTTTTTTCTTAAATTAATACATTATTTTGAAGTTTCAGGAAACATTCGAGGACATATTTTCTTTTAGTGTCAACAAAGGAGCAGTTTGAAGCATCCATCCCATCCCACCACACTACCCACCTCCAGGACTGAAGGACTTGCATGTACATGCCTGGGGGGTTGCGTGTGAATTCAAGGCAAAGGCAGAGGGTGAGGGATAGAACCTCCTGGAAACCCTCCTGCCATCTAAACTTGGAAGGAGGGCGGCTGTAATCAGTGACTTAGTGGGTAGGTTTGTTTTGTCTTTGTTGTTTTTAATTGTGGTAAAAAATAAAAGATAACATAAAACAACATAAATCTGCCATTATTACATCTCATCCTTTTCACAGAATACAGACCTCGGGAATTGTGTTGTATTTTCACAACCTGTACACACAGAGACATGCACACTGACTCATACTTACACCCAGTCACTCAAACACACTCATATACGTATTCACAAAGTCATATATATACTCACACATATTCATATGTGAATATGACATACACATGACGGCATGTATATGTCGTCAAGCACAAAAATACATGGTCACAGACTCTCACTCATTTTCATTCATAGACACTTTACGCACCCTCACACACACTCAGACATTCAGACACAACTTGCACACACACCAAGATCACTCATACAGCCGTCCTCACACCTGTGCACAGATGCACACACCTGTACACTTTCCTACACAAACACACTCACTATCACAAACACATCCCAGCCCCTCACAGCTTCCTTTAGCTCTCCATAGTTCCTAACGTAAAATCAGGAATGAATGTGAAGTATGGGAGACATAAGAAGACAGCACCTGCACCTTCCATTTGCCTCCACATCACCTTGACGTCCTTCATGAATAAACATCTGAAAATCATGGTCTACACTTAAAATGGAATGAACAGTTGAGTCATCCTGAAATTTCCAGGCTCAAAGCCTAACCCCAAGGTAACCGCATTGGGATGTGGGGCTTTTGGGAAGTAACTAGGCCAGGAGGATAGGGCCATGCGAGTTGGGATTAGTACCCTTAGAAGATGAGATCCCAGGGGGTTTCCCAGATCTCTTCCCACCATGGGATGAGAGAATGAAAATGTCAGCCATCTGCAACCAGTCCTTACCCGGGGCCAGCAGTGCTGGCAGCTTGATCTCAGATGTGCAGCTCCAAGACTGTGAGAAGTAGATGTCTGTTGTTACTGCAAGTAAGCTACCCTCCTGCAACACTGCCTCGTAACAGTCACAGCTAAGACCGTGCTCATCCTCTGACATGCTCTTCTCAACCCATCAACCCTTGGCTCCCCACGCAGGGCACTGTCATGGCTACTGGTAGAGTCATCTAATGACACCCAGGGCTGCATCTTGGCTTCAGCCAACTTGAGCCCTCCACAGCCACCTCAGCCTTGACTCAGCCTCCTCCAACACTAGAGTTAGAAGCTTTCTCTCCTGACCCTCTGCCCCAATGTGCCTGTAAGTTCTGGATGCCCAGCTTTCCTCCTGAGCCTGCATCGCTAAAGTATTCCAGATCCTTCCTGGGCACAGTCCCCACAATCCCCCTCAACCTCTTCACAGAATAAATAAAACTCTTAATTTATTGCAGCATGGAGCCCCCAAACTGTCCTCCCTGATGCTCCCCACTGCTCTTTTTCCTACTAGACCTCTCTTCCTGTTTGTCCACCAGCATCTCACATGACATAGCCAAGGACAAGCTGAAAACAAATGCATAGAGTTAAACAGCAACAAAATGCTCTTTAATCCTCCTTCGTGTGCTTTCATGACTCTCTTAGCCCTGCCCACTGGTGACTTCATAGAAGTGTCTTTTCTCACTGCTCTGCAGGCCATGAAGTCCAAGATGGAGGTGACTTCCATTTGGTTTCTGGTGAGGGTGACCACCTCACTGTGACCTCACATGTGAAGAGAGAGAAAGAGTAAGCTCTCTGAAATCCTTTCTTATAAGGACTGTGGTTAAAATCAGATTAGACTCCTACCCCAATGGCCCCATTAGATCCTAATTATGTTCTAAAGGCTCATGTCCAAATAGACCCTGTGGAGGCTCAGGCTTCATATTTGTTTGAAGTGCATAATTTTGTATAATATTCTGTCCATAGTCCTGTAGAACTCATGGGAAGTACACTCTTTCCCTCTCAACACCTTGAAAACTCTTAATTTATTCCAGCATGAACTCTGTAGTCTAAAGTCCAAAGTCTTATTTAAATCAGATACATGTGAAGTATTTGTGGAACTTCCTCCATCAATCAGGCCCAGTGTGGAATCCTGCAGCAGAACCCCCTGCAGAGAGGCTGGAGGCAAGCCACATCCAGCTGATCCAGGAGCAGAACATCTTGCCAGAGGGGCACAGCAGGTTCACCTCCAAGGGCTGCAGCGGGAAGAAGTGGAGCACAGCAGCCAGACCCAAGCCACATTGACCTGGATGAGTTTAAACTTAGTACATCCAGACCTGGTGCTAAGGTAAGAATTCTGCCAACACTCTACACCAAAAAGTCAGAAGACAATGCTATACAAAATGACAAAGAGAAGGAGCAAAATGTGCTCTCAGGCCCCAAGCCCAGCCAGAGCAAATACAGGAGGCAATAGCATAGAAGAAACTGGAAATCACACACCTGAAATCTGAGATAATAATGTCTGTAGTAAAGAAATAATTGCAGAAAGGCATAGAGGAAATCAGAACAGAAACAATTTTTGAAGTTAAAAAAAGAAATGATAACTATAATGAAAGAAGTATTAAATGCTTCTAAAGAAGACACTGATTTAAAAAAATGGTGGAATCCTTGAATGAACAATATAGGAAAGAAATAGAATGCATGAAGCAGATTCAAAGTGCTATACAGTAACCTAAAACCTCAGTCACAAGCTGGCAAAACCACTTCAGTGAAAATAAAAATAGACTTTCAGACCTTGAAAACACCACTGCAGCTGGTGAAAAGCTAAGAAAAGATCTCTTAGAAACAACTAAGATGCAGGAAAAATAATTCAGCATCAGTAAGATGATGCAAAGATGAACCTGATGAATGGCATAGGTGCGCGGCCAAGCAGCTTATGGTCACATCCTGTGGAGTCCAGGAAGTCTGACAAGTTTTCTTCACTGCAGGCATTTTTTATTCTGTCCCATGTTCTCTGTCCCCCTTGGTTCAAACTGGTGGTACCTCTGCTGGTATGATACTGTCTCTGTTCCTGGCTTTCATATCGATGATGGGGTTGCATCATGGTGACTTCTTTATGATGTGATTATTTAATGTTTCCTCCAGGACACCACCTCATGCTCTGTAATAAGGATGCTTGGATGCCTGGTAAATTTCTAAATCCTAAATTTTGCTTTCTTCTTACTTGCTAGTTCCTTCATCGATTCATCTCTCTTCAGCTACAAGAGGAACCAAGCCACTTCATCAACACTTGGCTTAGAACCACTCAACTAAATGTCTGGTTTCATCATTCACAAGTCCCACCTTCCATCAAACTCTAGAGCTCAATTAACCCCAGTTCTTGGCCACTTTATGATAAAAATCATTTTCATTTCCAATTTCTGGTCCTTATTTCCAGCCAATATCACACCAGAATGGCCTTTATTGTTCATATTTCTCTTAATATTCTAGTCCTGCAAATCTGGGCTTTTCTTAATTGCAGCTCAAAACTTCTATTTTACACCCATTACCCAGTCCAAAGCCATGCTCAAATTTTTAGGTACTTGTCACAAGAGCCCTCCCTCCCCAGTACCAAAATCTGCATGAGCTCTGTTTGCTGTTACAAAATATTATGGAAAAGGCTGGGAAAATAGCTCAGTAGAATAAGGATCTGAGTTCAATCCCTGGTTCCTGAAAAAAAACAATGATAGATGATAGTTAGATAGATAGATAGATAGATAGATAGATAGATAGATAGATAGATAGATGGAGAGATTGTTCTACAGTTGTGAAGGCCGAAATCCTGCAGTCCAGGTGTTGACCAACCTGGTTCCTGGTGAGCAGAGTCTTCTGACTTGTAGAAAACCACCTCCTCACTGGGTTCAAGTAGCTTTCTGGTGTCTTTCTTAAGTTCACTAATCCTGTCAGATCAGGGTCCTGTGTATGCCTCCTTTTACCTTCCTTGCCCCCTAACGCACCTATTTTTCCAAACATAGCCTCATTGAGGGTATCTGACCTATTTTTCCAACTGCTGGGACAAATACTTGACACCCACGAGTTAAAGGATAGAAGGTTTATTTCAACCCGCAGTTGTACAATATTTAGTCCCTAGTCAACTGGCTCTGAGGCAGGGCTGCATTGTAGCAGAGAAACAGCCCATGGCGAGGCAAGCAGAAAGCAGCCAGCAACGCACTTCCTTGCTTTCTGTCCCTTTATGGTTCATCCAGGCTACAAATCTGTGGGTTGGTGCCACCCACACCCAGAGCAGGCCTTCCATTATCCACCCCCAGAACTATGCTAACCCAGTGTAGTTATCATACACCCTTAATCCCAGCATCACACGCCCTAATCAAGCATCACACTCTCACAATCAAGCCGTCTCCCAAAAATCCCTACCTGTGAGATCCTAAGGCTTTAACAAGACATGTGGACACAAGATGTAAGAGGAGGGGGCAGGGTCAACACATGAACTGGGAGTCATGATCAATCCATAGTGCTCACCATCCCTCAGTCCACAGTGGTTACCATCTTTGCCCTCTCCCCACTCCCTGCAGGAAATCCCTCTCCATGCATTGCTTCTCCTATTCCTCCCTCTACCTCATACCATCACACCTCCAGAACACTTGCCTAGGCCCTGTGCCATTTTTTCACTTTTCCTCCTGTACTCTTCCCCAGTCCTTCCCCTGTGGTGTTCACATGCACACAGGCACACACATGCACACACTACAGCCATAACAGATCTGGTCCGTGCTGTTGACGTCAATAGCTCATGCATGTCCCCCCTAACCTATTGCCCTGGTCTCCTTGCCAGACACCATTCCCGTGCACCCTGCTCAGATCATTTTGAGCTTCTACCCATGCCACCACGTGCTGCTCACACTCACACTCTTGTCTTCCTTTATCCTGGATTTTATTCAACTGGAGTATGCCTCCCTCCCTTCGTGGGGTGAAGAGTACTTGCCCATCCTTCCAGGTGAAAGCTGACCTCTGAGCGTGTCTGAGTCCTCTCTGCTTAGCGTCACAGAATCACTCCCACTCCTGTCAGCGTTTGCCGCATCAGTGCATCTCCCTCCCCCACCAAGCTTGAGATTCTCCGGGGGTAGAGACTCGTTGTGCTGGACTTGTTAGTCCAGTTGTGCTGCTGTAACAAAATAGTAATATCTTGGTTTGCAAGCATAACTCACCGGGAAACTTGCTTGTGATGGAAAGCATTTGCATATCAAAGCAAGCTTCCTTATAATGCAGGAAACTCAGATGATTCATTCCACAGCCCAAAAACATTTGTGTAAAAGTGATAATGATACCATGATATAATACAAAATATAAAGAAAAGTAAACAAATGAACCTGCACTTACCTTTAAAAACCTTCGTGGTTGGTGTAGAGAGTGTAGGAGCACTTTCACCATCTCTAGGGGAATCACTGTTATCTGCTGGTTTAACAAAGAATCTGTCCAATGGCACTTGCTTTTGCCTTCATTTGAGGATTTTACGGAAATGTGCATTGCATCGTTGTTAAGAAGATTCATCAACTGCACTGCCAAAGCCTTATTTGGGTCATTGTTTTCTATAAAATTTTGCAAGGTTTCCCACATTTTACACATATGTCTTATTTGAAGTGAGGGATTCCTCAGCCTTTTTCTCCTCCTCTGCAAACAAACTCCTTTCCGTAGTCTTTTTTGTTTGCTTATTTTGTTTTGTTTTGTTTTTGAGACAGGGTTTCATTATGTAGCTCAGGCTGGCTTTGAACTCCCTAGGTAACCCAGGCTGGTCTCAAACTCACAGCAATCTGCCTGCCTCAGCGTCCTGAGTGCTGGGACTGCAGGTGTGCACTACCACACCCAGCCTCCACAACCTCTTGCTGTTGGGAGACAATCACCCAGAATCCCACATAGACAGACAGAGAGAGAGAGAGAGAGAGAGAGAGAGAGAGAGAGAGAGAGAGAGAGAGAGAGAACTCTAGCTCAGCTGGATCCTGTGCCATTTGGTGTCACACGCTACCCATATTGCCAGATATCGCTTCTTCATTAAGTTACAATTTATTGGAAGTTGCTCATCTCACAGCACACTTACACAACAGGCTACTCGCAATCCAAGGCTTTAGTATACCTGAGACAGGGTAATTTATAAAGAATAGAAACTCATTTTCCCTAGCTCTAGAGGCTGGGAAGCCCAAACTGCAGGTGCTGGCAGGTTTGGGCTATAGCACTGACACCTTCTGTGGTGCTGTGTTCACACAGCAGAGGTCAGTGGTGCAAGCAAGGACGGGTGCCCGTTCCCCAGCCTTCTATGAAGTCTCTAATCTTGTGTATGAGGGCAGATTCCTCATGACCCACTCACTTCTCAGAAGGCTCCTGCCTTAGTTACTCTTCTCCCATTGCTTGGACAAAAACACCAAAACAGCAAGCGCCAAAGGGAGGAGCAGCAGCAACAACGGCGGCAGAGAGGGAGCCTGTCTCCCTTCTGTGGTACTCGGCTCTCTGCCCCAGGCTGGGTGCAGCACTCACACCCATCATCCCAGCACTGGATCATGAATTAATCACAAAGAATCTAGGAGTCCACCCCATAACTGCACGAGGCTTTGGGGGGTCCACTAGACACAACCCATAACAGCTCTGCCTCCCAATACCACCATCGAGGGCATTACATTTTTTGTGAACTTTGGAGGGGACACGCTCAGGCCACAGCACCCACTCTTCTCCAATGCTGAGCTCCTGGACTCCACCCCAAGTATTTGATAAATGTAAACAGTAGTGAGATGTGCTGCAAGTATTTGGGGTACACATACGCTGCACCATATCTGTCCCTGAATGTTCTCAGTTGCAACTATTGCATAGGCCATTAAACTCTTCTGCATTAGACACTGGTATGGCCTCAGTCTGCGTGTCCTCCCAAAGCCTTAGGCGTCATGGATGGCTTCTTTTCAGAGCGACTAGATGTATACTGAATGATGTTGGGATTAAGGATGTGATGGCTCCATTAGTCCACTAACTGGTTTAGGACCCATCCTAAGCCCAGGAGCCGAGACAGAGCATCAAAGGGGCAGAAAGAAGCTGCGGTTGTTGCTTGGGCCTTCACGTGTCCCTCGTTGCCTTCTCCCTGTCATGAATTGTTTCACCTTGTCTTGTGTCACCTGCCAGAGAGCTGGCTGGGTATGGCCTAAAACTGCTACAAACTGTGAACTAAATAAACCTGGCTTCCTTTAACTTCGGGTGTCAGGCATTTTGTTTCAACCACAAGAATAGTGACTAGGACAACTGTTATATAGATATTTCTGTGCATAGTAAGGTGACCTGGATTATAACCCAGTGTTTCCAGTCAAAGAAGAAAGGTATGGTACCCATGACTGGGATACTTAATGGATGACGGAAATATGATTTTTAAATCAATTCTGTGAAGGCAAAGACTATTATTTCATTATTAACCAGATGCAATATTTTACGTTAGTTAATTTTAAATAAGCATTGAAGGAGGCAGTTACTGATATTCTTCAGTTTAATGATCCACCTACGGTGAACAGCCTGACCTATAGTCTAATAGCACAAGGATTTTTCAAGATTACATAAAAGGGGAGTTGACACTAAGACCCAAATCTTCCTAATTAGCCAGAAAAATCTGACTGTGTTTCTGGCTATCTGCTCCTAGAATGGTATCTCTTCTTCACAAGAGTCCTTTAAAATATCAATCACAGGTAGAAAATTTATACAAATGAGCACTGAGTCTTGTGAGGAGGAAGAACAGGGAACATCGGATGGCCTTTCCTGAAAGTTCATCTTACCTTTTTAAGACTGATTCTATGAAACCAAGAGGCTGAGGGAGCCTCTTTGTTGGCCCCATTCCCGCTGGGAGGAAGCTTGAGGATGACACAAGGAAGTCTGAAAATCGGGATGTGATTATGATCGAGGACGGCGTCTAAATGTCCTCTGTGATGAGCCTCTTGCAGGAGCTTTGGTGTAATGGTGTGGGAAGGAATTGCTTTTCTGAGAAGCAAAGAGATGTCAGTGACAGCAGATCTCTAACTTCAAGCCCCCAATGGGCCCTTAAAATCAGGAAACATGGTGCTCCCTGCCTGATGAAGGAGA
Source organism: Capromys pilorides (assembly GCA_004027915.1). Classification (NCBI taxonomy): domain Eukaryota; kingdom Metazoa; phylum Chordata; class Mammalia; order Rodentia; family Capromyidae; genus Capromys; species Capromys pilorides. The sequence goes on along the minus strand of PVKN010011399.1, from coordinate 6,080 downwards.
ATAATATGTCCTCATCTAGGCCCCAATTGTGTGTAAAGAACTCATTGGCGCCACCATAAAAGAGTCACTTTTGCACACCTCAACAACAAATAAACAACTTCCTGCAAAAGGATTAGGAGGGGACTCACACAAAGCCTCCCGAAACCTTGCACAGAAAATATTCCTGCAGGGCTGTCTGTACTTGTCCATTGACTAGTGCTGGCCTTGTTATTGATCCTGGAGCACTTTTGTTATTAATCCTTGCAGCCAATGACTATGGTACCCAGACACTTTAGGAGTTCCCTTCATTTTACATCTTAAAACTTCCCCTGCCTCAGCATTTTTTGAATATTCATGTAGTTTATGATGATACACACACTCCCATTGCAGTGCTGCTCTCAGACAAGTACAGTGATATCCTGTCTGTCTGTCTCTGTCTCTCTTTCTCTGCCTCTCTGTCTCTGTCTCTCTGCTACTCTCTGCCTCTCTCCCTCTCTCCCTCTCTCTCACTGTCTCTCTGTCTACTGTCTGTTTCTCTCTCTCTCTCTCTCTCTCTCTCTCTCTCTCTCTCTCTCTCTCTCTCTCTCTCTCCCTCTCCCTCTCCCTCTCCCTCTCCCTCTTCCTCTTTTTCTCCCCCAGGTTAACATTGATGTCCTCCAGGAAATCTGCCTTGATCCTTCTTGCCAAAGCTGAGAGGTCCTGTTTTTGTGGCTCAAATAAGAGAAATGTCCTGTCTCCTAGTTCTAGATGCTGGAAGTCTGAGACCAAGGTTTGGGTTGGGTTGGCTCCTTTGGGGGGTCATGAGGAAAAAATACTTCTGTACCTCTCATCCAACTTCTGCTGGATTGCTAGAGGTTCTTGGAGAGCCATGGCTTCTAGAACTTTCCTTCCAACCTCATCCTCATCTTGTCATAGTCTTCTCTGTGTATCATTAGGGTTAACTAGATTGGCTACCATGGGCCTCCAGGTGGAGAGGATGCCAAAGAACCATCTCTGTGCTAAAGGGCCAGAGGAGCCACTCAGAAGTCAAAGGCCTGAGCTCACTGAGCAGTTCCACACAAGCCTGCCTCAGGAAGCCAAATGCTCTGCACTGGAAGACTGAAGAGTCTGTACTGGAAGCCAGAAGACAGACGTGCAAAGGCAAAGGTGAAGACTCGAGCTACTCTGGAGATGCAGACGTGAGATTTCCTCCTTCTTTCTCTTTTGTTCCATCTTGGCTGCAAGCCTATTTGTTGGCACCACCCACACCCAAGACAGATCTGTTCTCCTCAGTAATTCAATCACCCAGACATGCCCAGAACTACAGTAGACAAACCCGATAGACAACTAGACACAAACCATAACAACAGAGTCTCTTCTTACTGGAGGCATTCAGTTAACTATCACTCTGTGTTTGTCTATTTTCAAAGTTTCCCTTTTTATAAGGGTCTGTGTATGATATATAGCATATCATCATATCAATCGTATCACATCATTCCATATCATCATATATACTGGATTACATCATATACACTGGTGTCTCAGTTACTCTTCTCTCCTTGCTAGTATAAATACCTGACAAAATGAAGGGAAGAAAGTTTTATTCAGCTCACAGTTACTGGAGATTTCAGTCCATATTTGGCTAACTCTAAGGCTGAGTGGCACAGGGCAGAGCACGGCCAGTTCATGGTGGTGGATCAGCAACAATGGCAACCAAGATAGAGTCTGTCTCTCTGTCTCTCTTACATTTCAACCGGGCTCTCTGCCCCAAGTTGGATATAGCACTCACACCCATAATCCCATCAGTACTAAGACCTATAATCCCAGTGGATCACCCATAATCCCAGTGGATCATGAGTTAACCTCAAACTCTAGAAGTCCCTACTCCCTGATTGCATGAGGCTGTTGGGGGAGGGACAACTAGACACAAACCATAACAACAGGATTACGTGTTAGTTATTTTCCCACCACTGGGACAAAATACTCCAATATCTGCTTAAATAAGGAGAGGTTGTTTGCAGCTCACAGATTCAGTGGATTTAGTCCATAGTCAGCTGGCTTCCAGGCACACATTACATGGCAAGAAAGATGTCATGGAACAAAGACGCTCACCCAGTGGTGGGTGGTGGCCAGGAAACAGAGAAAGAGAGAAGGCAGGGGCGTGGGTACAGGACCCTACCATCCAGCTCATGCCTTAGTTACCTGTCCTCCTGGAGCAGACCCTAACCCCAAACACAAGAATTTGGGGGAATTTTAGATCAAACCTGTAACAGATTGCCTCCTAAAAGACCCTATTTCCAAAGGAGTGCACACTCTGAGGTGCTGGGGGGTGACATCTGACTTTTTGGAAGAGCACAGTTCGATCCATACTAGAGCTCACTGTCATGCAGCCCTCCACTGACCCTTGCTATTGCTCCATAGCTGACTGTCCAAAAAACTGACTGTGAGCTCCTTTCCATGAGGCACCATCCTGTGGGATGTCCATGCCCAGAAGAGAAGCTGAAACAGTGAGGAAAGCGATGGACAGAGAGACAGATGAACAGACAGATGGGCGGTGGATGGATGGAGTGAACAGGGTCATGAGAAGACTCAAAATATTTTGAAGGGACTATATACAGAGTCGCTTCAGAGTAAACTTAAGCATGCACTTTTGGGTTTGTTTATATACACAAGGCCATGCGTAGCCTCAACACTATACCATGAAATGCAGCCGCAAGAGTGACTAAATTATCAATCCCTCCTTGTTATACTTTTTGCAGACTTTTCTGTCTCTGAATTGGGTCCCTTTCTTTCTTTCCCCCTTGATTTTGTCTTTTCTGAATCCCTTTTCTGTCCCCCGCCCCCAAGTGGTTTCCCAGAGTCAGAGCCATTTGACAAATGTGGAGAATCTCATGCTGCTCTGGGGCCTCATGCTATTATCTCTGCTATTTTTGTTCTGGTTTCTTTTGCACAGCTCCACACACTGTCCCGCTCCTTCCCCACAGCCCTGCCCCTGGCATTTCTGCCTCTGCCTCATCCTCCCCCACTCGAGGTTCAGGCAGCAAGGGAAGCAGTCTCAGGCAGAACGCTGCCCAGAAGACCAGTCCACATGTGCCCAGCCCCTCACGTTGCTTAGAAATGGTTCCATAATCATTGCCCAATTCTTACCGCAAATATTGGCTCAGCAAATACAGAGATCTCAGCCCTAATCCTCCTGGGGAATGGGGACCAGGCTGGCGTCTAACACAGGCAACAAACACTCTCAAGTTCTTTCCTACTCAGTGGCACTTAAGGTTACAAACACTTAGTGCACTTTCAAAAGCTCTGGGCCACCTCCAGCTTCGTTTGCCCTGGCCTGTGCGTCATCATTTGTGAGGTCCTTATCTGTGTTACCACATCTCCAGCAGCTTTTCTTACCCATCCTGGCTGGGCAGGCTCTGGTACAACAGGTTCCAAGGCAGGGAGGAAGGTGCAGCACACCTGCATGCTTGATTTTAGACATTAAACACTGGCCTGATTCCCACAAGTATTTTTCATAAGTACATATTAAAATTCAAGAATAATAATCACACCACATCATGAGGGCAGTGCTGCTTGAATTTCCTAGGAATTAAGGCATTAGTGGAAACATTAATCCATTTTGAAACTACTTTTGGCTTCTGTAAAAAGGCTAAACTCATAGCCATTTAATACTGAGACTCACCTTAGAAGTCATGCCTAAAAGACTGGCATTCTAGCCCCTTCTCTGCTCTCAGTGGGATCTTAGGCAGGTGACTATAATTCTGGTCCTTTTCCGAAAAACGATGATATTCACAGTACTAACACACAGGTTTCTGATCATTAAACAAGGTAATAAATCATGTTTAAAGCTTTGCTCAGTGTCTAATGACACATGCTACTCCCAGAATAATTATTACCAGTAACTACCATTAGCGCGTATCCATTCCTCTGGCTTGCCGGCCACACCCTTAAATATAATATCCAGGAAATAGAATTTGTATAGGTTTGTAACTTCTACATGTTCTGGCTTTTCATGATTATGGGTGATCGAAGGCTACATTGTACGGCTGTAAAAACATATGGCAAAGTACAAAACAAAACTAACAAGTAATTCTGTTTTCTAAGTATCTCCTCTATCCAACCACTTTGCACAGCTTCACAGCCGCAGCCATAGTTGAGTCCACCATCATCTCTCAACCAAGCTACTAAACCAATACCGTTCTCCCTGGCAGCCCTGCTCCTGTCCTGTGCTGCCTTCTCTCCATACTCTGTGCTGCAGCCAGGTGGCTCTTGTCAGAGGTCCGTCCATGTCTGTCTCTTGCCTTTAAGTCTCCCATTAAGCTTAGAATCCAGATCAGGGCTCTTCCGGACAACCACCAGGCTCTGCCTGAGCTGAGCTCGCCCACCTCTCTGAACACCAGCCACTGTGGCCTCTGCCCTGTTATTTGAGTTTAGCAAGAGATTTCTATCTCACGGCCTTTGTATTTGCTTTTTCCTTTGCATGGACTTCTTCTCCCTGACATATCTGCATGACTCCCCTGAAATTTATCTGCATTTATTCTTCCCCCACAACACGTAGTTCTATGACCCAGCCCTGCCACACATAACTGCATGACTCATTTCCCATTATGCCTCCCCACTGCACACGTGTGCATGACTCCTCCCCTGCTGTAGTATTTGCATAACTCCACCCCCACCCCACATATTTACATGACTCCTTCACCAAACCGCAATCTCTGCTTACATTTCCCCACCCCCAGATATTTATAGCCCTATCTTAGATCTGTCACTCTTCAGCCTCTTGCCTGCTTTTCTTCATAGCTCTTTTTTATCAGATAGTACACATCTCTTTATGTATTATTTAATTCTTCTTCTATAATGTAGCTCTTCTATATGGTAACTCAATGAGGGCAGGGCTTGTTTTACCTTGTTCTTTATTATATTCCAAACACCCAGGGCAGTACCTGCCACACACTAATGATCAGAAGCATTTGTGAGTGAGCATACATGTGGTAGCTAGACACAGGGTCACATTCTGAGAAGTGTCTCAGAAGGCATGTAAATGATATGTAACATATATGAAACGAGGTACTCTGCTAGATCTAAATATATAATTTTATTTAATGTTTAGAAAAACCTTTGTCTCTGGAAAGCTATATAATCTTAGACAATTACTTAAGCTGGCAGGGGCGAGTCTATAGCATGTGTACCATGGCGGGCTGTCTGTACCACTGGAAGCTCTAGAAGGTTCATTGACTTGCAGGTAATAGCATCCACCTCAGAACACCATGTGGGGATCCAGAAGATTCAGGTGTTTAGCACAGAACCTGAACGTGATGATCTCTCTGCGTTAGCCACTGCCACGGGTGTGCTACGTTCCATATTCAATGTTGCTGAGTGTGCGGTGAGTATGCGGAATCTTCCATAGAATGAGGTACATGGAAATCGCCTGGGTGTGATGGGGAACTCAGCAGGGAGAATGCAATTTTGCATAGCTGGAACTGGCTAGAAGAGCAAGGGAAGCACACACAGTTAATCTACACCCGCTCTCTTTAGGGCAAGGCCCAAGGTCCAGGGCACAAGACATTTAGCAGGAGCAGCACGGGTCATGGGATATGAGGGCTCTCATCCCTGTTGTTTTCACAGTCACTCGCCGGGTGGCTCAATCAACAAACACTAAGGTGTGTACCACAGGCACTAGGCAGGGCACAGGCAGTCTAAGGTCACAGGTCAGTACGACGGCTAATTTTAGTAGTCACAGAAATGGTATGATAGCCTTACATCGTAGAAGGGACACCTTTGCAAGAGGAAGAACACCCAGTATGAAAGTGAGGAGACCTTAAAGCATCACCTCCTTAAGCAGAGGCTGAGACCAGAGTTCAAGCCCCAGAGCGCCCTGCCGGCCCCACCCCCAGGGTGCGCTGAGATAAGGGTCGAGACTGGAAGTGGTGGTGCAAGCCTGCAATCCCAGCACTTGGGAGGCTGAAAACTGGAGAACCACTACGAGTCCGATCTGTGTAGTGAGACCCTATAGACCCTGTCCTAAATTTAAAAAAAAGAAAATGAGAAGACTGCTAACCTGATATTCAAATTATTAAATCCTAAAATAACAGGAATTATGAGACAATCAAATTCTGAAAATA
>PVKN010011398.1:0-21694 GCA_004027915.1 Capromys pilorides | reverse complement strand
GACAGAGAGAGAGACAGAGAGATCAGAGACATCAAAAGATTTTTCTAAAATGTTAGTGTATTTACTAGAGGAAAACAAGGTAAAACAACATGAAGTAGGAGAAGTCAATGAAAACAGAAATAGAGTCAGAAGAATTCCTAGTTCTCCAGGAGATCACAGAATCCAGGGGCAGGCTCTGGATCATACCAGGCCATGCATTTTGGAGCTGAATTCTGCTACACAAGATTCTGCACCTTGGGCCAGGGAGAGAGCTCAGTGGAATAAGTGTTTGCCTGGCAAGTACAATGTCCTGAATTTCAATTCCTGGTACCAGCAAAGCATAAAAATAAAGCTTCTGCACCTAAGTTAAACCCCTGTATTGTCCTCCCACTCAGAGACAGCAAGTCAGTCGAGCTCTCGCCTGGGGAAGGATTAGACCTTGCCCTTGTGCTCTCCAGAAGCAGCTCCTGGAGGGATTGGCACCATCTTCTGTAGTCCCTGAAAGATGAAGGTACCACACAGGAGCAGCGCTGCAGCCACAAGGGCCACGCGCCAGACCTGTGCCACCTCGATATTAGAAATGCCATGAAAGTGGAAGGCCACAGCACATAAAATCTCTCCATTTTCCATTCAGCTTATCCAAGACAGTGGCATCTGGGACAGCTTTCTTCAGTTGGTACCCTAAGGACAAAAATCTAGATTGGCTTTGGGCAACTAACTCACTGTGAGGTCACTTCACACAGGGTGTTTCCAGCCCAGATCAAGAGCCCAGCAGGTGCCCACAAGATTTTCAGGCCATAAAGGGGATGGATATCTCCACTCAGATGAATTGAAAGTTGTAAAATTCCTATTGCTGGCTTGAGAAATCTTCCTTGAACTATGTAGAAAGAGCAATATCAGAACCAAGATGGGACACAGCAATCATTTTGTTCAAATTGCTTATTGTACAGAGGAAGAAATTGAGGCCTTGAGCTAACACAGCATCAGAGGCAGGCCTATAACTCATAGCTCTTGAGACCTGCGTAGCCCAGGGATTCTGTCCTAGAGTTGAATGGGTTCTGTCCTTCACACCACCCTTACTGTCATCTCCTGTAAACCCAGAAGAAAACTGGACCCACTGAGATATTATCTGCTCAGAGAACAATCATTCTGTTAAAAAAAAAAAAAAAGCTCTCCACCACCTGCTGCTATGTTAGAACCACCTACATCCATCTACGTGTGCTTTTTTATGAACCCTAAGCTCAATGAAATTCTGAAATTATATCAGTTGGAATCCTAGCAGTGCTTAGGCTGAAGAAGAAACTGGATCATGCACCTCATAATGAGCAAGTCCTACCCATTATTTCTGCTTGAAACCACAATTTGCTGCCAATGATATCTGCAGTGGACCAGGGAGGTGTTTATGTACTTCCTCCGTAAGACGTCTTTTAAATATAACTATGCCACTTTAAGAGCACCTTTATAACCCACTAACTCCCAAGCACATTTTGGTCTGTGCGGTTCATAGACACCAGACCAGATCCAGGAAATTTTGGGGGTTTGAACTCTTGATGGTTGGTGATGGTCAAGACCTGCTTCTCACAACATGAAGAAGAAGGTCACTCCCAGCAATGGAATAAGTGATGCTTTTCTTCTGATGTTCAGCACTGTGTTTGTAAACTTGACACATGTTGTTATGTGAAGCTGTGATGCATTCCTTTTCACTACTGGATAATACCCACTGAAAACAAGTGGTAAAATCTATGTATCCGTCCTTCTGCTAACTGACACTTACATTGCGACCCCTTTAGAATAATTAAACACCAAAACTGTTAGGAACACTTTTTTATTGGTCCGTAAAAGCATATACCTAGAAAAGGGCACCCTGAGTGTCCCTCATAAGGTGTGGAAGGCTTCAGTTACAGTTATTTGTGACACTTATACTATTTTACGTTTCCACCAGGGCAAATAAGACTTTCCTACACTCCACATCCTCCCCTACACTTGGCATCCTAGAGTGCTTAATTTTAGGCAGTCAATGAGTTTGTAATGATATTCCTTAGAGGTTTTGCATTGTTGTATTTCCTTTATGATTAACAAAGCTGGGCATATTCTCACATATTGAGTGGCTATTAGTATTTTCTTTTCATGAAGGGTGGGTTGAAAACACTTGAAGATTTTTCTTTTCAATTGCCTTTTTCTTATTAGTTTATACCAGTAAGAGTCGTTTATACATTCGGGGCATGAGTCCTTTATGATGATAATTACTGGAAATGCTTTCCACCCCCTGGGACTTGACTTTTCACTTTCTTGTTGGTGTGTTTTGTTGAATATAGGTTTTTAATTTCAATAAAGCTGAATTAATCATTCTTTCCTTTGGAGGTCATGATTTCTTACTTAAGAATTCCTTCTTTGCCACAAATAATGTACAAATGCTGTTGTATATTCCATGTTGGAAGATTTCTAGTTGTGTCTCTCAGAATTAGAGCTAGAAAATGGAGATGTCTTTTGTCCTTTTGATATTGTCTCCAAATGCCTCAGACCTCTTTGTCCCATTAGAGTGCAGCCCACAGCCTCCCAGCGTGGAGCACTTCCACGGAGGCAGGCTGCCTGAGTTCAAGTCATGACTCGGGCACTCCCTTGCTATGGGGTACAGAGCACCTTTATTCCTCTGTGCCTGTTTCCCCCCGCAGTAATAGTCCCTACCTTATAGAGTCTTGTAAGAGTTAAGTGACTACGTCAAATGTTCCACAGGTCTCCTATATTTTTTGTTTGCTCTTCAACTTCCTCCCTTGGCTGCCTTACACTCCCATATCACCCTAGCCACCCCTTCAACAGCAAAAGAACCAGGTCCCATGACGCTGTGTGCGGACTGATCAATATTCTGCCTGGAGAGCTGCTTTTCACTGCGGGGCTTCTTTGCACGTGTCGATATTTATATGCTTCACTTGCCATCTGTGGGCATTTCAGCCTCCTACCAAGAGGATGCTCCTACATCTGTTGGTGTTAAGATCAGAGGGATGTAGAATTCAATTCTCCCTGGACATTTCTTATTCTCCCTGGGAAGCTAAGTAGCTCTGGAAGTATGGAAAACAGATAATCTCTCAACTTTTAGCCACCGGAAACACACACGTTGGGAATGCCGCATGATCGGTATCTTTTTCCTGTTGCTGGGAGGTATCTTTCAGACATCCAAAGTAGCTTCAAACCAGAGAAGAAAAGGAGACAGCATGTGCTGAAAGATTCCTAGTGCATAAGTGCTCTATGTGCTTTATTTCATTTCATGTTCTCAGTCAGTGTGAAAGAGAAATAAGAGATGCGCAGAAATGCAACGAGTGCTGACGTTAGAGCTAGGTCCTTCTGCGTTCCGTGGGAGAGAACATTCCATCCAGCTGCCATGGAGGCACCATCCGTACTCTCACTAAGAAGAATCCATCAGCCTCACCCTATGGCACGCTCTCCATATTCTCCATTGTTCTGTTCCATTGCTTTGCTCACATCCCTCATCTTTCCTTGCAGGCCGTTCCTCTGATGAAGACAGGCTGAGGCTGAGCTCCCACAAAAAACCTCAATGTGGACTTCATGACTGAGAAAGCTCATTCCTGTGACCCCTTCCTGTGGTATCCTCTCTAGGAAAGGCAGTGCACAAAGTTCCTCAAAGATCTATCTGTTGCACAGACTTGTTTGTATCTGCAGATCAATTTGTGTGTGTGTGTGTGTGTGTGTGTGTGTGTGTGTGTACAGGTGTGTGCATGAGCAAGGAAGGCATGTGCCAACAAGGATTAATAGGCAGGACTGCTATGCATTTACAGGAATGACTGGAATAGGAATGACCATTCTAGATACTGGTACCAATTAAACGCATAGGATTAAAGTGGGCACCTAACATAAATTTTCATGTAAGATAACTGGTGTTGGGTAACTAGGATCATTTTTCATAAGGTCCACTTTGAGAATGACACAAGGATGGACCTGGAGAGATAGCTCAGAGGAATAAGCATCGACCTGGCAAGTACAAGGACCTGAGTTCAATCTCCAGCCCCACATGCCAGGTGCACCGTGTCGGCCCAGATGCAATTTAAAAAAAAAAGGATATTCATTGCTGTTTTCAGGAATTCATTTAAATGAGTAACCTCTGAGCCCGATTCTCTGGACTCAACTCTCAGGCACAGCGAATCCAGCTTCATAGTTTCCGTAGGTCCCAGGGAGCACAACACAAGCCTGGCTCCCAGAGTCAGATTGTCAACAAAGGATTGTTGTACAGACTGAGGAGACAATGAACAGAATGCATTGACCAGCAGTCCCGTGGTTTTCTGCCACAAGCTCCAGCCCTGTAACACTGATTACTAGAGCCGGGCATGGTGGTGCACGCCTGTAATCCTAGCACTTGGGAGGCTGAAGCTGGAGGATCAGTGTGAATTCAAGACCAACCTGGACTACAAAAGTGAGCTCAAGGCCAGCCTGAACTGCATAGCAAGACCCTGTCTCAAAAAGACAAAAAAAAAAAAAATCTGATTACTAGAAATAAGAATCACCACCCTGAGGCTGCTGTGGAGGCGCCAAGTTATCAGGTTCGGCCTCCTAAGCTAACTTACACTTAATTAGGCAGAAGTGTAGACTCAGACATTTCAGAAAGTATTTAAACAGCAAGCGTTAAGGCTAGAACCTTTCTTTACAACTATAATTTGGGCTTCCCAAGTAGCAAATGTTCAATATAATGGGTAACTAATTACCCCTTAGAAATCCAGATAACGCTAGTAACCAAATTCTTCCGTTGACGTGTGTGTGTATCGACCGATCAAGGCAAACATTCGATACACACAGTGCACATCCGTCCTGCCGCCACCTCACCCTTTGCTGTCCGTGAGCTAAAGACCTGGATCTAATTCCTAGAATTTAAGCAAAATCCTTCTATCCAAACCATATGGGTTTGCTTAGCTTCCCGAGAGTTTAGTAAAACCTACATCCCAATGTTAAAGTCGCATTCTTTCTTGTGGACTAGGATTAGGAATCTGACTAGATACCAAAATAAAACTTAATACCAATGCTCAGCTCTTGGGGTCAAAGAAACTCTACGGAAATATCTGTCCTGACAGGCATTCCAGTTTGAGACTCAATTTAGAATAAGGCATGACAAATGTTCACAGAAGTCAGACAAGGTGAAGAAAGAGGGAGTCTACAATTCCTTGTGTCTCTGAGACTAATAAAACAAATCTAGATTTATTTTTCTTTAAACTGAACTGATGGGCTCAAGTGTCTGCAGTTTCTTTTTCTTTAAATCATGGCCGTATGATAAATTTCCTATTAGGTTATGGTTCTCTTTTATTGATGGGCATGCAGTGGGTGTTTCTTGGAAATGGCCGATTTTTATTAAAATATTTCTGGAAGAAAAAAAAAAAAATCTACATCCCTACCTTTATCTCTTACCAAGAGAAAAATGTGTTATTTTTAGTTATTCGTAGTCAACTGTCATTCCATGATCTCCCACACCAGCACTGTGGTCCTGACAGAGGTGGCCTCAGCTTATGGTGACCTCCACAGATAGCCAGACTTCCAGCCCCTTCTGGGCATTTACAGCCCTCCTGCAAAATTGCTCAGGCAATCCCAGAATGTAGCCAGGAAGGGCGTGGCAGTTGAACACGAAGATGATGTGAGGATCAGTAGTTCCAAGCTATTTTATGCTTTTTATAAAACTAGAAGGGTATTACTTAGAATGGTCCATGGCAGTCAGTCAAACTGTGATATTCCTTCGCCAGTTACCAGTAGGAAAGAAGTGTAGGCAGTAAAATAAGCTAATCCATAGATTTTAAGGACAGCTGTGGACTGAATTATATCTTTTCAAAATTTGTCTGTGGAAATGCTAACACCCAGTAGCTCTGGGTGTGCCTATATTTGGAAACAGAGCCTTCAAAGAGGTAAGTAGGATAAAATAAGTGAGAGGGACTTCCCTTAGTTTTAATGGGGTTTTTATTTTTTATTTTATGTTAAAGAGAACAAAAAATAAGAAACCATAAAAACAAAGTTGAATTTTAAAACAAGATGATACTTAATCAAAATGGAGGTTTTTGGGCCCAAGAGATACCTCAGTAGAATAAGAACCTACCTGGCAAGCTCAGGGTCCTGAGTTCAATCCCCAGTACTGCAAAACAATTAATCAACAAATAAATATAAAATGGAGTTTTTATAAGAGGAATTAGGACACAGATGACCCCAGAGAAGGGACCTTGTGGAGACATTGAAAGACAACCACTGCTAAGCCAAGGAGAAATTCCTGAGAGGAAGCCAGCCCGGCCAACACCTGGACTGCAGGGCTCCAGAATATTGAGGAAAGTAACATCTGCTGTTTATACCACCGAGTCTGGGATTTGGATTTTCATCAAGGTCTCTAAACACAAAGCCCACACATTTTCCAGCCTTTCTTTTTTTTTTAATGTATTTGGTACGGGTCTCACTATGCAGCTCAGACTCGCAGTGATCCTCCTGTTTTTAGCCTCCCCAGTGCTGAGATTACAGGCATGCAACACCACACCCAGACTCAGAGGCTGGCTCAGCACACCCAGGGGCGGGGCTTGCATAGCATGTGGTGCCGAGGATTCAACCTTGGTCCTTGTGCTTGCCTAAGCAAGTTCTTAGTCCACTGAGCTATCATGCCAGCCCTTCGAGTCTGGGATTTAGGTAGCCTCAGCAAACTAATGCAGGCTACAAGAGGCATGGGGTTAACCATGACACATGCACCCATGGTCAGCACCAAAAATGGGGCCAGAGGCAGAGTCACAATCGCTGAAGAATAAATAGAAAATATGGGGAGGACAATGCACTCCTTTTTTTATATTTATCTCCAAAGATCTTCTGTATCGCTACATAACAAACTTCCTAAAATTTAGCAAGTTAAAATCACAGCCATTCATCCGCTCGCCCCTTTGTGGGTCAGCAGTTTGGGCTGAGAGCATCCACACAGGCAGCTCTTCTGTGGGTCTCTCTGGGGGCCTCTCACACGGCTGCAGTCACCTGGCAGCTCGTCCAGGCAGAGAGGCCTCATCCGCTTGTCTGGCAATTGCTGCGGGCCGTTGGCTGCAGTCCCTTGGTTCCCAGGCTGGAACAGGCTGGGCAGAGCTGTTTTCTCCACAGTGGTCTCTGGCCAGCAATGCAAAAGGCCAGTCACAGTCACAGCAGCAAGGATCCTGGAGCACTAGACACAGGAGGCTCAGAAAATCATCTGTGATACATTTATTTGGTCACATGAAGTCAGAGAGCCAAATTCAGTGGGAGGAAGATTCAACCTTGATAGGAGAAGCACGAAAGCCCCAGGGAAGCGGTGCATGCACACAGGACAGGAGGGAAGGCTGCAGCCATCTCTGTAAACGTGCATTGCATTCCACGTGCACTGCATTCTCTTTGGGCTGTCAGGATCACTTCCCTGATTACGAGGCAGGTGTACTTATAAGAACAAAGCCAGACCCATGGGGGTGGTGCACCTCAAGGGTTCCAACACCGTTCCATCCATTCATTCCACTCCACACACACAAGATGAAAGCCCTACTCTGGGAGTGCAAGGGAGACTATCAGTGTCCATCTTCAAGGAAACTTCAGTCACTCTTCAGAGTCACAAATAAGTGGATCAAATAACAAGTGCGTACAGAGGACTCAGTTCTAGGAAGCAAAGGGCCAAGACAGTTGTCGTTAATGTCCTCCTAAAGCTTCACATAATCATAAGTAGAACTTCTAGAAATGACTAGATTATGTCTTGCTGGTAGGATACAGGGCCTGATTGGAAAAGGTAGGTCCCTGGGTGAATGATCAGCAGGGTGTATCCCCCTTCCAGATCACTCTGCTTCCTGGTTGTTTTGAGGTCTGTACGCCCCTCGTGTCCTTTGCTTGGAACCATAGGACTATGGTCTGAGACCTCCACAATCTCTAAGACAAAATAAACCTCTCCGTAAACTGTGGGTGCTGGCCACTGCGTCTCAGTAATGCAGAAAGTCGCTGAGACAGAAGGTTTCATAAAGGAGCTGACTATGGCCCTGAAAGCAAGATGAGGAGGCACTTGCCGGGAAAAACGTGGTGAAGGCCTGGGACAGCTGAGGCTTGAGTGGGTCACAGACCACCTCCTGGCAAGGTCAGGCGGATGCTAATACTGAGGGGTCTGAGTTTCCTTCATAAGCAATAGAGGGACAGTGGAGACTTTCAGGTGGTCTTGTACAGTCAGCCTTATGATTTTTGTACAATGTACAAGAATACTCTTGATGCAAGAAAAATAGGAAAGGGCTTTTCCGGGTATAGTACTGCAGTGGCAAACAATGGGATATAACTAACCAACCCCAAAGCAACAGAGGAATGCGTCAGAGTCTAGGCTGGTGCTTGCAGGACTGAGGGCATCTCAAGGTTTAGCCTTGTAACTCCCACTAATGGTCAGCTCCAGAAACTGAGAAGACAAGACCCGGGGAACTGTTGGCCCCTCCATCAGACACTACTAACAGAGGTGTGGATCCTCACGACTCTTCATATACATCCTTTTGGTTCAGAGTCAGGATTCTGGGAGAGGAAACTCAATGGGCTAAACATATGTCATGGGCTGCCCACTTCATGTGCTCCTGGTGTCACTCGGAGGTCCAACATCCACCTTCATCATTCTACAAGGCACGGAGGTTAATACACGCAAGGAAACCAAGGGGGCAGAATGGAAGCTGGGCTGCCAAAACTTGGCAATATCCAGTAGAGGACCAGTGAGAGAGCCTGGGGACAGACAGCAAATCCCATCTATCTATCTCCTGGGATACTTTGACGCCTGATGCACTAACACCACTCTCGCCCACTGGAGATTCTGATTGAATCCATCTTCTGTTGGTCTGGGTGCGCAGCGGGGCTTTCAAATTTCCCAGGTGATTCTAATGTGCTACCTTGATTAAGCACTGCCATCCTAGGTGTCATAGGGAAGAATTTCTGAATCGACAGAGGACACAAAACAGGTGGTGATTTGAGCCAGCAAGGCTTGGAGCTCTCTGTCCTAATGTGCGCATGAGCGGTCTCACTTTTATCTTATTCATCTATTGAGCTTCTGCCTTAAATTTCCTTTGAAGAAAGGGAGCTTTCACTGCTAAATAAATAACTTTAAAAACCAATATTTCAAAGATCTTAGATATCAAGAATTCACAAGGTTTTGTAGCAAGAAAACTTCCTCAGCCATCACCTTTGAAGCGATCTATCAGCACTTTGGGCTCTGGGGTTCCTGCGTACAGTTGCTCAAAAGAGAAAACTTGCCTGAATTACTAGAAAAAATGCCATGACATAATGAGAGTGCCAGCACATGTGAAATGCTTACAATTCCCTCCTGTATTCCTTCAGGGCACACTGACTGCTTCTCCAATGTGTGCTTGATGCTGAGGGTGCCCGTGTGACATCCCAAGACAAAGTTTGGCTTTCAGGAAGGTCACATGCTAACGTGCACGAGGGAAGAAGTAAGACAAAGGTGTCAAGGGGATGGCCTTAGGCCTCACACATCGTTCAGGGTCCTATCAGCACAGGGGCTGCTTGAGAAGGACTCTGCTAGGTGATGCCCTGCTCCCAGATTCTGAGGACCCACATGGCTTGACAGCGGAGACCAGAGGGTCCCCAGGAGCTCCATTCATGGGGAGGTACCAGTGGTACCTTCCACGTTGGATGCTCTGCAACCCTCTGTCCTCAGAAGCTTACCTAACCCCTAGGGAAACCTAGAAGCCAACTTGCCTTGCCAGAGTACCCAAGCTGAATTTCTCAGTGTAAGGGCAAGAGGATCCTTTGTTAAGCAGAACTCCACCCGTAAGACACCTTCAACTCTCCAAGACCACTTGGCTTAGAAACAGTTTTCCAGTATCCAAAAGCTCATTTTGTGTCTTATTACTTTGCTTCTGCAATCTCAAAAGCCTTTCAGTGGCTACGATGTCCAGGCTTTGGCCATGAGAGGGGACTCTAGAATGTCTCCTTTCTATATTTCCCTGAACAAACACAAACATTTAGAGCTTAACTGATAGACTGATACAGCCCATTGTCTGGCTTCAAGGCTAGAGGGAGGCGCTAGTGTAATGTTGCCACCTATGATCTGACTCAAGAATGAATAGGAAACATGGATGACAGTCATGTTAATGCTGGCATAGAAATGAGAACGTCAAAGGCAGTTCTAGCTCTGTGGAAACCATCTGTGCTCCTTATCATTGTCTTGTCTTTAATATCCTTTTGTTGCCTCTGCAAAAAGGGGTGCTATCTCCTATGCATATAGTATCATAAATTTCAAATTAATAAAGTGAAAATCATTGAGTTATCTTTTTCTTTGAACAACTGTACAAGGCTTCAAACAGGGTGATTTCCCTAGTCAAATCACCTGTGTCAGGAATCTCGAGCTCATAACTTTCATTCCACTGGGTACATCTCCCAGAATAAAAGATATGTTTATAAACAGCATTTATTATTTTCTTCTCTTGCTGAAAATCTTGTACACACTTCAAAGCTTTAA
This sequence comes from Capromys pilorides, assembly GCA_004027915.1. Taxonomy (NCBI): domain Eukaryota; kingdom Metazoa; phylum Chordata; class Mammalia; order Rodentia; family Capromyidae; genus Capromys; species Capromys pilorides. The sequence continues at coordinate 11,250 of PVKN010011398.1, read as the reverse complement.
AACAAAATTACTGAAGGCACAAAGAAACAAGTCAAAATCACTTAGAAACTTCTAGCTGGAAATACAAAGATTAAGAATGTGGAGTCTTTTCTTCCAGTTTTACAAATTGCATAATTTTTCTTAAATGAATAATGGGTTTTGCTAGAACCTGAACTACCACACATCAGAGCAGAGTCCCATAATTAGTGGCAGAGGCAAAGATAGAAGACACTCTCCAGTTACCGAATTGGCAAGATCAGAAATGAATGGGGCCGTAAAGATCTTATGGCTTTCATTAATGGGTGAAGCTGAGACTTTATTTATAAGGAGATTCTAAATTCCAAGCTGGTCTCTCCAATTGCCCTTGATGGAGCTAGCCTGTTTGTCATGTTAATGAGGAGAAAAGCTCCAAGTCCCACAAAAGCTAGTTCCCCCTAAGCTCAAGGGGAGACAGAGATGCAAGCTGCTTGGGAGCAGAATTGGGGTGACCCCTGAATCACCTTCTTTTTTTATTAGTCTGTGTTTTGTGTGATTTCTCTAATATGAGATTCTTACAGCATAAATAATTTTAAGACAAAATAAAAGAGATACGATATGAAACACTTTCCTCACCTCTGGAGGCAACCAATCTACAGTGAAGGGTGGTTAGGGTGCTGGCTATACCCTGACAGATAACACCCACAGCCCACCACTGAGGCCAAGCTTCAGAAATATCAGAATCCACAACGGGCTTTAAAAAAAATCATAGATTGCTAGCTGGGCTTGGCCACACCCACCTGGAATCCCATCACTCTGGGAGGCCCAGGCAGGAGAACTGGAGTTTTGAGTCTAGATAAGGCAATTTAGCGACAGCCTATGTAATTATAATAACAATAATAATAATAATAATAATAATAATAATAATAATACATACATACATACATACATACATACAATGAAAGGCTGGGGTTGTAGCTCAGTGGCAAAAGCTCCAGAGCTCTAGCCCCAGTACCAAGAAAAGCACCACAGGGTTCTGGACCTCATCCTGGACTCAGAGCCCAATAATGTCACCAACTCACCAAGCGAATCCCATATGGGGCGCGGCAGGGCCACATTTCGAGAACCCTGGTATATTCTTTCCCTCACACTGTGTATCAAAGAGACTCAGAACTCAGCTTCTAACTTCAGACAGCCTTGAGCTTTCGTCTTAATTCCACCCGTTAGTTGTTGCATGAACTTGAGCCAGAGAAAAGTTCTTTGACTTAATCTGAGATTCTATTTCCTCACCAGCCAAATACAAATAATTACAAGGTTGCTCCAAGCAGTAGATCACATAATGTAGGAGTTTAACACATTGCCCAGCTCATAATAAACACAGATCATTATGCTTTCAAGCCCCATCTCAACGTTCCCCTGGAATCTTTCTGCACCTGTTTGTATTGATCACCCAGCCGTCTAAAACGATGGCTTGCTGTCTTTCCCCTCCAACCAACCTGATCCTCCTACGGAAACGCCACCTCCCTCCCCCACGCCGAAAGCGAAGGGCCGCCGGCCAGACTGGTCCTCTGCTGCCATCTGGCGGTCACTTCTCACCTGACACCTTGCAGGCTAGCCCTGGGATGGTGGTGGGACCGCAAAGCGAAGCAGCCAGACCCAAAGCCCGCTCCGGTTGCTCAGAGATATAAGGACCGACAGTGAGCAAGCGCTCTCAACCAGGACAAGCTGCAGAAAAACCCAAATCCTGAGGGCCATGGAGCAACAGAAGAGCTGGGTTCCGGAGGGCCCTCAGGAAACGAGGAGCGCTACCGGCTGCTGACTTCAGGAGCAGGTCTAGAGCGCCTCGCTGACCCCCACACGCTCTGGCCAGCGCCCTTTGAGCTGGGCCCCAGGACGCCTGCACGCAGGCAGGACAGGTCCCGGCTCCCCAGGCCCATCCCTCCAGATTCCTCTTGCTGTGGAGGTTTCCAAAGTCCTGCCAAAGTACCACGGGGACCCAAGTATCCCAAGTCTTGGAACCATAGATCCTGTTTCTGATGCACTGCTCCTCAGCGCTGGCCTTTGCGGGGAACCAGTCCAATACTCTAGCAGAAAAACAAGCAGGGCACAGACTGACAGCAGCCCAATGAGCATGAAGACAAGCCCGTCCTCCACCCCCACAACCCCCCTGCCAGGGGCCTCTGCTGATTGCTTACAACTCAATGGGGAATCAAGGGCAAAGTTCTTATTCTATTTAACCCTTTACCCCTCTCCACCAGAAGGAAGCATTATGGGTAATGACAGTGCAGCCAGAACCCACAATGAACACTTACTCTGTGCAGTCTTGAGCTTTGCTCACACACCATCTATGCGATGTGTGCTGCACTGAGTGGGCGGGAGCAGAACAAGGAGCCCTGCTTCTGGCCCTGACTCTGCAGGCTGCAGGAGGGGATAAGATCAAGGCTCAGTCCCCATCCCCAGAGCTTCGTGCTGCTGGTCATAGCTGCCTTCCTGTGGCATGCAGGCAGCCATGTGCTGATTCTCCTGTGGAACCCCACAAGGAGGTGCCTGGAGAGGGGGTTACAGGGCTCACTCCTTGGGGACCCCTCTGGGGATGGATCCTGCATATCTTGTGCCAAGATCCTCTGGCTCAGCAGTGAGCCTCTTCAGGGTCTAGAAGTCCCTGCTCTCTTCTGAGGCATCCTTTGTACCCACAGGACACCCTTCCAGTGAGGCCCAGAAAACAGTGTGAATGAAGACTTCTCCTGGGGCACCTTCCCTGGGAGCTGGGAGGGATCCACCGTGCTCATTCTTGCAGGCACCCACGGGCTTCACAAGGAGCCACATCTACAGTGCTCCTGCACCCACTTGGTCTGAGGGAGAAGAAAGGGTGCTTTCTCCTCTCCACAACAAGGACAGTGGGGAAGCATCCCTTCAGGAGCCACCCCACCCCGAGGCCACACCAGGTAGCTCACATTGACTTGTCCCTCTCCCCCCACCCCCAGAGCAATAAACTGGGAGGCGAAGGAACAAGGAGAGAACTATGCTTGGGTCAGCTGTCAGCTCTCAAGAAGGCCAGGCTGGGCAAGAGGTGCCGTCTACTGTGTAGATCATTTGGCAGCTTTTCACGTTCATTTTTGGGTCCCTAAGCATCAGTTTGGTACAACAGGAGAAGCATCTCTCCCTCAACAGTACAGGCCAGTTCCCCGTGATCCCCTGCATGGAGTGAAAGGCAAAACACCCTGAGCTTTCTCACTTCTGCCAAGGTTTGCTTAAGACAGAAGTACCGTGTCTACCTTAGCCCACAAGCAGAGGTTAATTCACCCTTGAGTTTGACTCTTTCTCTTTCATAGCAGGAGAAGAAGACAAGGGAGGAATTAAACAAAGGAGGGGGGCAAAACACGGCTAAGCAAATAAGATGCAGGGTGTCCACTGGGCGAATCTGGATGTTCAGAGATTATCTGTCACTGGTAACCCAACCGTTAAGCAGACACAAGCCTTGAAAGTTCCTTCCTTAAACTAAGTCATTTGGTAAGGCTAAGTCATGTTCCATGGGCTTTTAATCTTGTAAAAATCCTCTTGGCTTGGTGCAACAAACACCACTTTTTTTACTGGTAAGAAGATGGAGACTCCCTGGTAGTGAGCAGTTTGTCCTAAAACACACCATATCAGTCTGTGTCTTAAAGCAAAGCATTTATATTCCAAAGTTGAAATTACGTAGCATCCAGTTACTTATTCAGCCAGGGCAAAAAATGAGCAAGGTCTTGAAAGATGGGGGCTAGAAAGTGATTGAATGCTGTATGTGCGAGTTTGGATGAGGGAAGAAAGTTCCAGTAATATAGCTGATACTCAAGAGAAAGGGCTCGATTTGGTAGTGTTGGTCCATCAACAAGGAGCATGAGTCCTGGGTATCTGGTGAAGGCTAAGATAACTCTATAGAGGAACTAACAACCCACAGAAGACAAGAGACAGTTGCTTCATATTTCTTGCCACCTTACATAGATCCAAATATGGCCAGATGCACTATGGGAAAATCCTTTCTCAACAATAAAACTTTCGGAGGAAAGAAGACTTAGAAACTAGTTTTAAATATTTTCATGTTGTTCTAACTTGTTTTAGCAGCATAGAGACTTTCCTTTGTGAACTCAGGGGCTTCAAAGGCAGCTTTGTTTTCATGAATGATATTGATTGGGATTCTCAGGAGCATCTCTTGACAGCCCTCCTTACCTGATTAACACAGCAAGTAGAGCACGCCCCTCACTCACTGGCACTGAGAGGGAGGTACAGAAGAATTCAGGGCCTCATCTGAGGTCACAAAATCTCTCCAGAGCAGAGTGAGGAGCTGAATGCCAAATCCCTACCAAGGACTGCATCAACTCCTTCCGTAAGAGCATTGCTGACGTGGAGAAAGGATCGATGAAAGGAACCACAGATGTTCATGTCCTCTGCTTCCTACCTGAGGAAGCCTCCCAAGAAACAGCTGCCTGCTGCTCTGTCCCTGGCATAGAAACCAAGAGGATTCTCAGCTGCCAGCCTGGCCCTGCCTACCACACTAGGTTCCCCTGCCACAGTATTCCCACCTGTGCCACACAGGAGAGAATGGACCATGTCTAAAGTCTTCCACAGCTATCTGCTGTATTTGGTGCAGTGGCTGGCTCAACCCCTCCTTTCTCTCATGCCTGCCTTTGACAGCCTGATTGGGTCTTCAGACTTTGAATCCTGGCTTATCTGAAGGAGTAGAGGAGAGAGAGGAGCACCGGTGGGTTCCAACAAACGCATCACACAGTTGATAAGTTATCAGTCAGAATAGTATGAACTGTTCTGCTTTAAATCTGAAGTCTTCATTCCTGAGTACTCAGAACTGGCTTTGGGGGCTGAATTCAGACATGTGGCAACTGGAGCGCACAAGCAGCATGTCCCTCTTGATGCTCTGATTGGCACTGTGGGGTAAGGAGTTGGGTGCCTTAGGGAACAAGAGAGAGGAAGCTTTTTTTTTTTTATCATAAACATATGTGTAGCCCAATCTCTGAAACAAGAAGTTACATAAGGCAGAAGAATAACATTAAGGAGGATTCTCTTCTCAGCCGTTCTTTTATTTCTCCTAACAGGGCCCTGGGTGAGGCAGACAGTTGGCAGAATATGCTGAGTGTGGACAACCAGTCAGATTGAGTCAAAGTTTGTGGCAAGTAAGGAAACTTCCAGACAGCCTGGAGGCCAGGACCCCTGCCCACACAGGGCATATTATCTAACCTTGACTCAGCAGTGGACAACTGCGCATACACCAATGAGGCCAGCATGCAAGAATGTAAATAAGTGATCACGACCTGTATAAGGCTTATACAATAAAGGCATAGGTGGCTTTTGCACTTTGATCTGCACCATGCTGCCTGCTGCTACTGCTGATGTCTTACACGTGTGCATTCTTTAACCTGGAGACCTCACCCAAGAAAAATCTCCTTTGGGCCCTGTGAGTGAGCTGTTGGCTTGCTCAGGATCTGACCCAGCCACTGACCCTTCAAAGCTCACACTGCAAACGTACAGCTCGTGCTGTGCAGCCTCCCCTCACTCCTCTCCACCTGAACATACAATGAAGGAAAGGGAGTTTAAATCCTGCCTGGGAGAGAGCTAGGAAAGGGGTCACAGAAGTATTATAGCTTCACAGAAAACAAAATTATTGAGCCTGGTTAGGGATCTGTTCTTTAAGAAGAACTGGAACAAAAAATTCTATTTGACTTTTGACTGACAAATAATAATTACATTGAGTAATAATATAATGCAGTTTAGTGTTCTGATATACACATCCAATGGCAAAGGATTCAATGAAGCAAATTAACATACACATTGTCTCCCATTCATAGCATTTCTTTGTGGTGCACACAGTATTTAACCTTCATTTTAGCATCCATAAAATAAGGATGAAAAATACCTGCCTCATAGGACTATGGTGTTTTCTTTCATTTCCTCCCAACCCAAGTACTTGCTGGCAGAGGGAAACAATGGGACAAATATTTACTGAATAAACTTCACACTTTGTCCACAGTCAACTCTGAGCCTACAAGTAAAATCTCATTGTCTTCCCTGGAGGATCTTTCTCTATAGCAGAGGACATCAACTGAGCGTTTACCTTGGGGTGCAGCTCCTAGCTCATCCTTCCCCCTTGAGCAAGGCCTTTGGCCTCCCAGCAGCATCCTATGCTTTTCCAAAATAAGAGATGAACAGACTGACAGGCAAAAATACAGACCAATGGGCTCAGCTGAGAGAACAACACCCTGTCCCATCAGGGATCCGTAGCCCTCCCTGGACTTTGGATTGAAGTTTCCCAGGTGATACAAATATGCCACATGTCAGAGCCATCAACTGTCACATCAGCCCTAGCTCACAAATGCTGGCTTTTATCTAAGGTACAAAATGAGAGAGAAGTCCCAGCCTCCCAATTTCCCCATATCAGGAATCAGCAACTTTTGCCTCTTTCTATTTGATTGTAATTGATTTTAAGTCACCGTTTAGCAGAGAAAATAGGACGTCACAAACAAACCTTGAACTGTCCTTAACCCTTCTTCTCAAGTGGGAAATGAATTGTGTTTAATTCTCTCACCCTGCAGCCTGCAGGTAGAAGCAAGGTCTTCCCTTCAAGGAGACTGCAAGGAAGTCGGAAAGCCCTGAAGTGGAACAACCAGGTGGAACTGCAGCAGGAGATGGCTCTGCTTCTCTGGCTGGATAACGATGAAGCATCCTCCATGGTAATATAGTAGTTAGCAGTGAAAGAGAAACCATTCCATCAATTTCGTCTTAATTGACTTGCTTTTTTAGTCACTAAAGCCATAGAGAATCTTCTCCTTTGCCTGGAAAACTCCTGTTTCCCTCTGCCCTCAGCAGATCCTTGACATTGTGGTTCAGCTGTGATTCGCCACATAAAGGGGCAGTGAACTATAGAAGCAGGATGCTGACCACAGATGTGATGGTAAGCTCTCGAGTAGCTGTACTTTTCAAAAGTATCAAAAAATAGGTGGCCCTAGCTCTGATAATACATTTTATGCAACCCAGTATGTTCAGAATTATATCAATTAAATATACAATTAATAATTTTGAAGGCCAGCCAAATAGCTCACCTGATTAAAGCGCCTGCAGGTAGGCATAGGGGCTAGGGGTTCGATCCCCGGGCCTGCTGAGCTGGCCCCACCCCCAGGGCATGCTGAGATGGAAATGGAGACTGGGCATGGTGGCTTGCCCTATAATTCCAGCTTTTGGGAGGCTGTAAAGAGATGGATCACTATGACTCCAATCTAGTAGTGAGACCCTGAACACGTGGTAGACCATTCCCTAAAATAGAAAAAGGAATAATAATTTTGTTGTAGTAACATTTACCACTCTAAGTCTGGAGTATGGTGTGTGTGTGTGTGTGTGTGTGTGTGTGTGTGTGTGTGTGTAATAATTGGAACACATCACAGTTTAGATGAATCACATCTGAAGTGTTCAGTAGCTAATGGGTGGTGGCTGTAATGTGACAGTGCATTTTGATGTAACTGTGTGTTTACACATCCACTTGTGCTATCAGAATAGACTTGCCTAAGAACAAGACCATTAACAGGGAATAACTCATAGGAGCTGCACAGTGACTCCTCCCAGAATACAAGATTGGATTAGCTCATGCATCAATGGTAACATCAGCCATTTGCAGAAACAGAGAACAAAGAGCAGAGGGGAGAGGTTGGACGTGGTGTTAGGTATTGTGGTGCTTTGAGATTCTTCAACTGTTATGTTTAGAATAAATTAGAAATAGAAGCTGAGGACTCAGAATAGGACAGAATGAATAATAAAAGTTAGGGATGGGTGATTTTCAAATGTATCACCAAAAAAAAAAAAAAAAAAGTATCACAAAAGATGGAACACACACACACACACACACACACACACATACTTCACGTGAAAGAACTGCAGACCATCTTTAAAAATCCCAATGCACATGATGAGAATAGGACCCCAGCCTGCAGACACGCTGACTCTCTCCCTCCTGTAGTCAGTTATCTACCTAGGAGCAGATCCGATAGATCAGGATGTGCGTGAAGTTCAAAAGCAATGTCCCCCTGTCCCTAGCATCCTCCTCCTGTGTAGACATCATCCTCCATCTCCCTCACCCTGCTCCTCCAAGGGATCAGAACTCTCACGCAGCAGGAGTTTCTGGAAAGCTTGTGCACATCAGGGCCATGAGCTTTAGTATGCGTACACAGCACCAGAGAATCTCTTTAAGATGTAGACTGTGGCTTAGTAGATCTGAGGCGGAGCTCGAGATTCTGCTGTCTTGACCTGCTTGGGGTGGTGCTGATGCTGCAGACTCCTGGGCTGCACTTTGAGCAGCAAAGCATCAAGCATGAAAGACTTAGGCAAAGCTTCATCCAGTTAGAGACTGCTAGTAGAGAATGCCAGAAACAGAGCACCTTAGCCCAGAGGAAACAATGCAAAATAATAGAATTTCATACAGAAATAATAGAACTTCAGTGATCAGATGAGACTGATGAAACATCAGATAGCCTCTGACTACTGAAAACAAAACCAAGAAGTACTTCTGGTCACCACCTAGTTAGTAGGTGACAGTTATGGCATATTATGAGTCATCTGGCAGCAGAAGTTGCATTTGAACCCCATCTATTCTACTTACTCGCCACAAGATTTTATAATTTCACTTCAGTCTTATAGACCTTTCAAGTTTCCTAAAACCCACTACTGTTATAGAATATTGGACTATACATACAACTATTTTCTCTTAGTTCAATTAGAAGAAATATTTGTTTTCTTTAGAAAACTTAACTCTCCATCTTGTACTTTGAACAACTACTATGAAGACAACAATATGCATTGTATTGATTATGGTTGCTGTCCTACTGACGAGTTCTGAAACTGTCTCATTGTTATTTCTTTCTTGTTAAAATTAATAAAATAAAATAAATAAGTGTATTTATCTAATAAGAATATGTAATACTGCAGAGTTTTTTTGAAAATCAAATGAAATGGTATACATGATACTAACAGTGTAGTACCTGAAATTTTCTTGAGGCCCAACAAGAAATTTAAAATCTCACCCAAAATCTTCTCTAGTTGGTGGTGAGGATAATACTGGAATCAAGCTGGTGGCCTGAGAAGAGAAATTTTAAGATGAGCTATGTCTGCTTTTAGATTGATTAAACCTTTGAGGTTAAGATATTTTTCATGAACTCAATTCATCTCTCTGTAAAGAAGGCAGTGCAAATACATTCCAAGCAAATGCCTTCAGGGAGAGGGCATAATTTCATCTTTACCTATTTTTACATTTCTTTACAGTTGCCATGAGAGCATTTTAATAACCTCTGTGGAGTTGAAAGTGATGCAGGTAATTGCCGTAAGTAATTTAAGGGCTATTAAAGCTAACAATCCTCTCCTGTGGAATACCTTGTTAAGCAGTGATCAGCAGAACACACGTAAAAATCGTGCACAGTGTAAATGTGAGCTCCTTTTCCAGTTATGGAGAAGTGAAAACATAATTACATTACGCATCAGAAGGGTGCAGACATGAAAGCCTTTGCTGGTGTAATCTTGGCTTGGCTCAAGCTTCTGATGCCCTGGCAGTCTAATGAGATCTGTTTCCTTCAGAAAATCCAGTTTCATCTCTCATGTCACTTCCCAGAACCTTTCCTGCCTGCTACTTTCCCATGCATGTTTCATGATCTTAGGTAATTGCTGCCTCCCTAGCCAGGAGCTACTGCAACTATACAATGAAAAGATTTTATTGTGTACCCTAGATGTGCTTCTCCAGTTCTAAAATCCTTTGATCCTAAGCAACTTCTATACCCCCAAAAAAATTTTTAAACCTTTTTCTGACTATTTTAACTAGCAAAGCTACAATTGTGAATGAAAAGTTGGGTGCAAAAAGGGAAGAAGAGATGCATGAAAAACATAAATTAATGTTACAGATTCCCTATATTTTAAGTCTCCAAGAACTAAGTAGACTTCCCCTCAGAATTAAGTTACTTCCTCTTTATATGCTGACCTAATAAACTTGGTTTCCTTAGGGGCTGGGCTCACAAAGCACTCCAAAGGGCACTTTAGTGGGGAGAAAGAGCAGAAAAATGGGTAAAAGTACTGCCAGCATAAGTAAAAGCCAAAAGACAAACAGAAAACTTGAAGAGACAGGGATTTGTCTGGCTTACTACTGTGAGGTCAGGCACATGACATGTGTACCTCAAGTGGTAAATGAATGAAAAGCAATAAATTGATTAATGCAGTACTTTTGAAAATTTCACACTATTTAGCATGGATCCAAAGGATCATATGCTTCATATACACATGAAGACCCTCCTTCCGTTTCACATACTGCAGTTAGTATTTCTGTGGGTAGCTAAAATGCAACAATGAAAATTTAAACTACATATGCAACAAGCTGTCACTGAGATGACGACTGATTTCTTCTGGTTAAATGTGATAGCCTGGACACATGTGTATCTCTAATAAAAGCAAAGTGGACTATGTGTGCGTGCGTGTGCATGCATGTGTGTGTGTGCATGCATGTGTGTGTGCGTGTGTGTGCGTGTGTGTGTGTATTTTCCAAGAGAAAGAAAGAAGGAAAGACCCAGTGGAAAAGAAGTGTCAGCCAACATTGGTGGATTAGAGCTCCATGGCAGGGACATGCAGAAAGGGACCAATGGGAAGCTAGCCAGGGCCACACTCAGAGCCCTGGAAGGAATAAACCAGAAGCTACAAGAGGCCCAGAGTTTTTTCCCCACAACCCCTCCAGCATGTGCTATTGATTGACTACTTGATGATAGCCATTCTTTCTGGGGTGAGATGAAATCTCAGTATTGTTCTAATTAGCATTTCTTGAATGACCAACGCTGTTGAACATCTTTTTCATATATTTATTTGCCATGTTTATTTTTTCATCTCAAAAATGCATATGCATCTCAGTTGCCCCTTTTTGGACTGAGCCTTTGAATATGAGAGGCTTGATTTTTTTCAACTTTTTTATGTTCCGTATAAAAGGGCTTTGTCTGAGGAACAGTTGGCCAAAATTGTTTCCCAATCCATGGGTTTTCTTTTAATTCTGTTTGTAGCTACTCAGCTATAAAGGATAAACTTGATACTTTCATAGGTACATTGATGCAACTAAAAGCCATATTCATAAGTAAAGTAAATCAGATTCATGTGTAAACATCATAGTGTCTTCCAAGTATAATAAAATGAAAGAGTAAATAAGATCCACAATCTACAATGGATATTCTGAAAGGAAAATAAATAGTCCAAAAGGAACAACTGGGATGGGAGAAAGGAGAAAAGAAGAAAGGCTAA
>PVKN010011397.1:0-21701 GCA_004027915.1 Capromys pilorides | reverse complement strand
GAAATTTACAGCTCCAAACTCACACATTAAAAAAACAAAATGGGAACAAATAAATACTCTAATGCAGCACCTAAACTGACTAGAAACAGAAGAGCAAACGAAATACAAAGCCCAAAGGTGGGAGGAAATTATAAATATTGGAACAGAAATTAATTCAATTGAGACAAAGAAAACAATACAAAGAATTAATGAATCAAAAAGCTGGTTCTTTGAAACATTAAATAAAACTGCTAAGCCCCTAGCTAACCTCATCAAAAAGAGGAAAAAAAAGACTCAAATTTAAGCAATAAGGAATGAAAAGGGTGAAATTACTACAGACCCAGCAGAGATACAGAGGATCATTAATAGCTACTTTGAGAATCTTTACTCTCACAGAATTAAGACACAGATGAAAGGGACAGGTTCCTAGAAAGGTACAAATTACCAAAACTGAATCAAGTAGATATAAGAACTTACAATAACCCAATAATGGCCAATGAAACACAAAATGTAATAAAAAGCCTACCAACTAAGTCCAGGATGGATTCACTGAATTCTACAAACAATTTACAGAAGACATAGTCCCAATACTACTCAAACTCTTCAATGAAACTGAAAAGGAATCAATCCTCCCAAAATTATTCCTAGAGGCAATTGTTACACATAACAAAACCAGAAAGAGATGCAACTAAAAAAGAGAACTACAGGCCAATTTCTCTCATTAATATAGATGCAAAAATCCTCAATAAAATCCTCACTACTAGAATAGAGAAAATCATCAAGAAGATTATACACCATGACCAGGTAGGATTTATCCCAGGGACACAAGAATGGTTCAATATATGCAAATCTGTAACTGTAATACACTATATCAATAGAGCCAAAGCCAAAAATCATATGATCGTCTCAATTGATGCAGAAAAGGCTTCTGCCAAAGTCCAACACTCATTCACATTCAGAGTCCTACAGAAAATTGGAATAGAAGGCCTTACCTCAATCTGATAAAAGCCATCTATGACAATCCAACAGCTAAAATAATTCTAAATGGGGGAAAAACTGAAGTCTTTTACTCTCAGATCTGGTACAAGGCAAGTATGTCCTCTATCGCCATTCCTATTCAATATAGTTCTGGAATCATTAGCTACAGCCATTAGACAAAAGAGAAAAATAAAAGGAATAAGAATAGGTAAAGAAGAAGTAAAACTATCACTATTTGCAGATAACATGATAATCTACTTGGAAGACCAAAAAAACTACACAAAGAAACTACTAGAGTTAATACACAAATTCAGTAGCATAGCAGGTTACAAAGTGAACACACAAAAGTCAGTAACATTCCTCTACACAGATAACAAACACACTGAGAGAGAAATTAGAGAAACAATACCTTTTACAATTGCACTGAAAAAAATGAAATACTTGTGAATTAACCTAACTAAAGAAGTAAATGACCTTTTCAAAGAAAACTACAGTACTCTGAGAAAAGAGATCCTACAGGATTTCAGAGAATAGAAAGATATTCCCTGCACCTGGATAGGAAGAACCAACATTGTGAAGATGGCCATACTCCCTAAATTGTTATGCAGATTTAATGCAATCCCTATCAAATACTATCAACATACCTCACAGACCTGGACAAATCATTTCTAAAATTTATTTAGATCCAAAAAAGACCCAGAATTGCAAAGACAATCCTGGACAACAAAGACAAGGCAGGAGGCATTACAATTCCTAACCTAAAGTTATACTACAAAGTTACCATGATAAAATCAGCATGGTACTGGCAAAAAAATAGATTTGAGAATCAATGGAATAGATTAGAAGATGTAGAATCAAATAAAAACACACTCAGCCACCTTATCTTCGACAAAGGGGCCAAACATGTTTATTGGAAGGAAGATAGCCTCTTAACAAACAATACTGGAAAAAGTGGCTCTCCATATGCTGAAACTAAAACTTGATCCAGGTCTATCACCATGCACTAAATTAAAGTCAAAATGGATTAAAGATCTAAATATTAAAAGAGAAACTTTAAGTCTCCTGGAAGAACAAGTGAGAGAAAATCTGGAAGACATCAGGGCAGGCAGACAGTTCATGGACAAAAATCAAAATGCATGTTTAACACTTAAAAGAATTAATAACTGGAACCTCCTGCAGCTAAGAAGTTTTGCACCTCAAAATAAATTACCAACAGATTGAAAAGACAACCTACAAATTTCGAAAAGATTTTAACTAATCAGTATTTAGACAAAGATCTTCTATCTAGAATTTATAAAGAACTAAACACCATTAGTGTCCCAAAATTCAAAGATCCAATTCAGAAATGGGCATCTGAGATAAACACACACTTCTCAGAGAAAGAAATTCAACAAGCCTATAAACACATGAAGAAATGTTTCACATTGCTAGTTATTCATGAAATGCAAATTAAAACAACACTTAGATACCATCTAACTGCAGAAAGAATGGCTATCATAAAGAAATCAAGCAACAACAAATGTTGGAGATGCTGTGGGGAAAAAGGAACCCTTTTCCACTGCTGGTGGGAATGCAGACTGGTGCAACCATTATGGAGAGCAGTGTAGAGACTCCTTAAAAAACTAGATCTGGAAATCACATTCAATGCAGCTATACCTCTACTAGGAATTTTCCCAGAAGAACTGAAAACATCATACCATAGTAATATCTGTGCACCTATGTTTTTGGCAGCCCAATTTGTAATAGCCAAATCTTGGAAACAACCAAAATACCCATAATCTGAAGAATCACTGAAAAAGATGTGGTATTTTCATACTTAAATGGAATATTACTCAGCTATGAAGAATGATAAACTAAAAGACTTCATATATAAGTGGATGTATCTTGAACATATACTCATAAATGAAATAAACCAGTTGTACATGTAAATATCATATAATCTCCCTAGTGTAAGAACCCAAAAGAAGAAACAAAAATGGAGAGGCATAACACATCTGAATGGAAATCAAGGACTTAACGGTTAAACAACGAAGTGACTGCAAGCAGAAAACATAGGAAATATGGCAGGAGCAAAAACATGCACAGGATGAATTAGGTAGTGGTCCTAAGAACCTCCAAAAGGTTTATCACACTGAGGATAGCAATGTGTAACATTAAAACTATGTGTGGAATGCCCGGCATTCTGGTCTTTCAGATGTATGCTGCTTCTAATGTAATTTCTATATTCTTGTATAATGCTATACTCTCTCTCAAGTAAATGGTTGGTTTACAAGAAAACAAAAATGTACTAAGTGAGAGTAAGAGACCAGGAAAAATACCAAAGGACTGACAGGCTACAATTTTGTATATGCTTAGATTTCCAAATTCCTGTGTAAAAATATGTAACTGCTTTTGTCACATTCTATAGAGATTTATTAGAATATTAATGATTGATAAATAACATGAATTCCAAGTTAAGGATACTTAGAAAGACAGTAATGTTAAGCTCAAGTATCTACAGTATAGAATAATGGTATCATTAAACTTTTCTTCTGAAGGTTTAAGAATATAAGTTTGCAGACCAAAAACTGGATAAAAAGAAGGGCTACAAGGATAGCCAATATTTTGGCCCTAGCCCTTCAAGGTCAGTGAGGACTCAGGACATAGAGAACCTATGCTATAAAATCCTATAACTCAGTGGTTTCCCAAATTTTCTGTTCAAGGAGATTATGGGGCTACAGAGGAAAGGGAATGATGATATACAGTGTACCTAAGAAGAGTCACCTGGAGAGAAGACATTCTTTCAGGCTTTCACAGAGAGCAAACTGGTCAAGCAATGTCTGTGACTCATCCAAATGGCTGACACTGACAAAAGTTCTACAAAGCACTGTACATGGTTTCAAAGTAAATCCTGATGGGATTTGACTGACCTTGGGAGATACAAAAGTTCCATGTTTTGTTATACAGGTCTTGCTTTAACTTGCCCTTAACCACCCAGCAGAAAAGTTTAACCACAAGGCATAAAACATAAAGCTAGATTAGTATGCTGAGCTGTAAAACATAAGCTTCCATCATTGCCAGTTTTTCCAATAACCCACTGTGATTATGGAATATTGGATTATGTATATAACTACTTTCTCTTAGTTCAATGAGAAGAATTTTTTGGTACCAATAATGATTAGAAAAATTATCACGTCTATACCCTGTGCTCTGTATAACTACTTGGATGACAATATGCATTGTATCAAATACTGGAAATGTACTACTAATGTGTTTTGAAACTGTCACATTGTTATTTCTTATTAAATGCCATAAAAAGATGATAAAAAAAGAAAAAAAATGCACTTGAAATACAAGGCTACAAACAAGTGAAGATTAAATGAATAAAACTGATATTTTATATAAAACAAAAGCACCTTCAGTGGAATTTGGTGGGTGGTCAATCACAGAGGGTGGAGGCAAGGAAACACCATGAGAAGATGCAACAGGTGGAGAGAAGAGGATCGCGTGCCAGCCATTTTGTGTTGGTCTCTGAGTGACGCTGCTTCTTAGGCACAATGGGTCACTGCTCCTCGAATAAGAGTCGAAATCATGCTCATCATCCAGGGTCTCAGGAATGCCTTGCACATTTAGAAATTCCCAGCAGCATCACTATCACTTGAGAACTCATTAGTGACACAACACATCAGGACCCCTCTCAGACCCAACGAGTCAGACAGATGTCTTCTGATCCATGCTGAAGTTTGAGAATGACTGCGGGCCAGGTATGCAGAATGAACAATATAAGAAGCTGTTCACACAGGACATTTATGAGTTAGGTATTTTGGCTATATCTAATAGTGAGTATAGGTCAACGCACTGGTTCTCAAGTCTGACTGGACAGTGGATCCTACGAAAGCTCCTAAACCCCATAATGGTTGGGTTTCATCACCCAGAAGCACGTATTTTTAATTAATATGGGGTATGTTTCAACAGGTGTCATCAAAGATCTCTGATGAGTTTAAAATGCAACGATTAGTAACCAATCTTTCAATAAATTTAAATCAGATACCACATTATATTTCACAAATCTTATTTTCGATCCTTGTCTTAGTCATTTTTCTGTCGTTGCTGGGACAACTACCTGACACACAAGCTTAGGGGAGGAAAGATTTATTTAGCCCACAGTTACTGAAGGTTTCAAGACTCTGCTCCTGCTTTATAGGGTCTGGAGGAGCGGCTGGGGCCTCGGGTTCGCCCCTATCTTGGCCACGCCCCCTCAAGCCCCACCCCTCGAACCTTGCACTTGACAGCTCCATGATTTACATGAGGCTTTGGGGGGACAACTAGATACAAACCACAACAATCCTCTCCTCCTGGCCCCTAACTTTTGCCCCTCATCCAATCATCCGTATAACAAATCAGTCAGGCTCTACTTCCTGTAGCCTGCTAGTTTGCAAATGGGAGCCATCACTTATGTCTCTGGTCAGTTTGACTGTTAAGAGAAACGGAAGAAGAGTTTGCTCCCTGAATTCTAGTGAGCAAAGGCCAGACAGATGGCCAACGCTCTGGTAGTGCCCAGGACAGTCCTCTTAACCGGCTTTTTCATTTGCTTAGGCAAATCAGCCAATGTCAGCCTGTTTTAGCTCCCGCACCTGTCCCATGGTGGAAGAAAGGATAGGGTTCCTCCGCAGCCACTTCAACTCCACACACCTGACTGGAGCCCTCCGTCTACATGCTCTTTGTGTGAGGTGACCTGCTCAGTTATTAACGAAAAGATGCTCTGTCTCCTGTCTAAGAAGGTTCTTTCTGCATATGCTCTGGTGCTCAGGAATGCATAGGAAAGAAAGATTAGAAAGATTTGGGCACTGAATTTGAGGTAGCACCATAACAATTCCAAGGACCAGCCGGGACTCTTCATATGCAACTATCTGAGTTTTTAAAACGGCAAAAGCCAAGGCTCAGGAGAATAGGGAAATAAAATGGAATTAGCGCCAACTGTCACCAAATAGATTAAGCGACCTTCATTTGAACCAAGTCTTGGGGTCCCAAAGAGCAGCACACGTAAACTGTTTTTGTTCTGCCTTGAGAATGAATACAGCAAAAGTTTCTCACCATCTACTGTCTGTTTTACCCCCAGATCCTTCATAGCCATTGTTCCAGAGATTTCCACACTGATTCTGAGCAATTTATGTCAGCCCAGGTGTTCAAAGTTCCAGGTTGAAACATTTGGCTAATTAACATCATGCTGCAAACACTCAAAATCACTTCAGCTGCCACTAGAACAAAGCAAAAACTCCCCTAAACAAAACCTGTGGGGAAATATAAACAAATGGCAGCATTATCTGGGAAACAATGTATGATTTTGTTGACAATAAGAGCAGCAAGGGCTTTCTCGAATTAATACCATGTTCCTTAAAAAATATTTTTCTAAAAAGAATTGTATTGAGTTTGGGTACAGACTTGAAAGTACACATACTTATACAGAATGCAGCTATGTGCCAGGATGCCAAATCATTAATACTTTCCTGAAAAGAAAAAAAAAGTGGTATGGTGAAAAAGCAATGTGAACCCCAAGAGTGGCAATTTGGGAAATATCGAAAGAAATGGCCGTTCCTCCAGTGAGAATCCCAAATGGCTTTCTCCCTGGTCTCAGTCACAATGAGCTCAGCTATAGTTCTCTTTGCATTTATAGCTTTCTGACCCCCAACTCCTCCCCTCAACCCTATTCAAGATCCATATTTAATGCTTGCATTTTAATCCTTTTAAACACCCATGTGTTCCTTTCTTTCCAGTCACTTTCAGTAAAACTTCACATCTTTGAGAAAGGGCATAGTTCTGTCAGAATTAGTTTCTTCTTAAGATATGACACATAGAATGCTGGGAAAGAGAACCATTTTTCTTAGTTCTGAGGCAGGGGATCCAGCATAAAGGGCTTTATGCATTTTCTTTGCCAAGTATTAAGGAGGGAAAAGGGAATGATGGGTAGAAGTCTGAAACATGGTTGGTCAGGTGTGGCCAGGCTGAGGCAACTGACAGACTGAAGGATCCATGGGTGTCCATCTTCAGAAGGGGCTACTGAGGGGCCTTCTGTATACTCTCCTAAGGAAAGAGGTGATCAAGTTTTGTCACAAAAAAGTGCCATAGATAGTGGAAGGCTAGGAAGGGACATTTTTGAGTATACTGTCTGTCTATGACTCAGTTTGTGCCCAGGAAAATATTCTTTCCTGTAGTACAGGATTAAGGGATTTGCGAAAAAAGCCTAAAGAAATATCAGAAAAAAAATTGTTTTCATTCATCTCTGAGCTACTCAGAACCAATGCAGACACTTTAGGATGAACCTAAGTGGGGGTGAGCTTACAGTACCCACACCACAGTGGGCTGTTTGTATCACTGAAACCTCTAAAACATTCACCATCACTGCTTCAGACTAATGCAATGGAGAAACACAAAAGAGAGAAGAGGATCTCATTTAAGACAGGAACAGGACATCAGCTCATTTGTGATTCAGAAAAAACAAAGCAAGTTTGGACTCAAGGATTCCAGGAAGAGCAGCTGCAGAGCAGCACAATCTGCGATACCAGTTGGCACCCACAGCTGGCTGGGGTCACCAGCAACAGAGCATCTCCTGGGTGTGCTCAAGCACACAGCAAGGGCCACGCAGCTGAACAAGTAAACATCGCTGCGTTAGTTATCCACAACTGTGACAAATACCCGAGGCAGTTAACTGAAAATCAAGAAAGGTTTATTTTCATGCATGGATTCATGAAGTTTCAGTCCATAGTGGCTGAAGAGAGTACTCCCTTGCTAGCAGAAGGATTATATATCTCCAATAACCTCTCTAAGATTAATTCCCCAAAGATCTCACTTCCTTCCACTCGGTGCCACTTGCTAACGGTTCTACCACCTCTTAATACGCACACATGCTAGTGACCAAGTCCTCCACACACAGACTTTGGGAGGACATTCAAGACCCAAAGTACAGCAACTACCAACAGGTTCTAGAATAAACATCCTTCAGTATCCCAGAGCAGCGGGAATGTCCATACATTCCCACTATAGTTCTATACAACACCAACAGACTAAAATATTTATGTAGGATTATATGGACTTAGCCAAAGACTGAGGTAGGTAGGCCCGTCGATCACTGAGTAGACTGACCAGCACAGTAATCAACTGTATCAACTGTCTTTGAGTCAAATGCACATTTGTACTCCAAGGTTGAAAAGATTAAAACATAGCAGTCTAGAAGGTTTTAGAGCTACTCCACTCAAGAAGAACCAGGGGCAAAACTGATATGGTGGCTACTCTTGGTACTGTCCCAGACTTACAACCATTAACAAGGCATTAGCATATTCTTAAATCTGGGTTTCAAAAGAAAAATAAGTCTATTTTGATCTTTGAACAGATCCATTCCTTTTAATGTATTTAGTATAAGGTCTACAGGGTCTCACTGCATATCCCCTTTAAGTCTTTTGGAACAGATTGGACTCCTAGTGATTCTGTTTTTATCCTCCCAAGCACTGAGATAACAGATGTGCACCACCACACCCAGTCTCAATCACCATCTCAGCATGCCCTGGGCACAGCATGCAAGGGATCAAACCCTGGTCCCTACATCTGCCTAAACAGGCACTTTAATTCACTGAGCTATTTGGCCAGCCTCTTGGACAGATCCCTTCTTAAATTTCTCCAAATACCTCTTAAAAGTCCCCCATGAGAACAGATGTAAGAAATAGACAGCAAAATATAGCAGATCTGTCCAACCTTTAGATCCCTAAAAAGTATGGGTAGATTTCTAGGGTGAGAAGGATACATGAATTGTTTGGTATCCTAG
Organism: Capromys pilorides; assembly: GCA_004027915.1. Classification (NCBI taxonomy): domain Eukaryota; kingdom Metazoa; phylum Chordata; class Mammalia; order Rodentia; family Capromyidae; genus Capromys; species Capromys pilorides. Next base: position 12,949 of record PVKN010011397.1, on the reverse strand, counting down.
AAGTACATCATCCAGTGAAGAAAACAAGAGCTTGTTCTTAACATAGGGCTACGGTGGGAGTCACTGAACTGCAGCTGTCAACCCCAACAGCCAGAGAACAACAGTTCCTAGAGCTGCTTTAGGTCTTATTCAAATCCTAGCCATTTAAAAAATTTAATTTGTGATTCTAAGGGGCCATTTTTGCCATTTGCATCCTTACACTAAGCTGCACTACTCGAGGGAGATCCCTTGCAAATGAATGAAACTAGCACACACACTAGGCCTTTTGGATTTCGCATAATTAGAAAAGGAAGATGAAGGAAGATGAAGTGTTCTGGAACTTTTACTGCAAAGATTTTTTTCTTTTGTACACGGAAAGTAACAGCTTGGAAAAAGCTAAGTTCTGGTCCCAACGGCTAAGTCTTGGAAAACAAAATCAGACAACACGCTTAAGGTGAAATGAAGCACACCCCTGCAATCACAGCCCTAGAGATTGTGAGAGTCTATGGAAGAGATCACTGATGCTTCACTCCTGTCATAAATATTTTGAGTAATCATGGAAGAATGGAAGACATGCCCAAATCCAGAGAGCTGGCAAATGTCATTCAAATTTTCAAACTGATGAAGTATATTCTCAAAATTGTATAGAGGCAAATTTGGGGGAACTTGGGCAAAGCATTATAACTGGTTTACTAGACTGTTTGTGAGAAGTCAGAAAGAGATGATGCAATCATAAGGATGCCCCAGAATTTCGCTCAGCATTGGCTGTCTCCTTAAGCTCTTTCCCTGTCATTACATGGCAGCACCAAAATGCAGACTTCAGTGATGCAGTTGACAGCATCTCTCATGATATTCTTATACATCACGGTGAGGTTAAAACCTGCTGCAAGCCAGTTTACAAAGTTGCAATCCACTTCAAGAGAGGCTTCCCGTAGCTTGCCACAGGGTGCTGTCCTTGGGCTGTCCAGCTGAATATTTTCATCATATATTTGGATGAAGACATGAGGGCATCCATCCCCTTTAAGTCTTTTGGAACAGATGCTGGCAGGACTAAGTAGCACAAAGAAGCTCGGCCAGCATTAGAGATGTGATAGACCTACTGCAAGATGGTGTTTCTGGGTCCAAACAAGCACTACATACGTAGAGGCTTGGAGATTCATAACTTAAGCACCAGAACCAGAAAATACTCTGCTTCACCAACGGGATGCTCTCTATGAGTCAGAGATGGGGCTACCCCATCTAGCAATGTAAGTTAACCCTAATGTAAATGCAGTTTTTAGAGTTAATGAGGTAATAAATCTTTTCAACCATATCTGGAATGCTATCTTCACTTGTAATGATACTTTTTTTTTATATATATTTGGTATAGGGCTTACAAGGTCTCACCACACAGATCAGACTCATAGTGATCTTCCTGTTTTCAGCCTCCTAAGCACTGGGATTACAGGCACATGTCACCATGCCCAGTCTCAATCACCATCTCAGCAAACCCTGGAGGTGAGGCTCGCATGGCAGACCCAGGGATCAAACCCCAGCCCCTGCGTCTGCCTAAGCAGGTGCTTTAATCCACTGAGCTATTTGGCTGGCCTCTTGTAATGATGCATTTTCAAGGGACATATATTTCATGAGATCTGTTTAGAGATTAGTTCCTGAAATAGTGCAAGAACTCTGAACTGAAGAACATGAGAAACGGCTGAAGGCACTGTGTATGCTTACTTAGCAAGAACTACTTGGGGTATGGGGTGTGCGGCAGTTCCTTTTGAAAAAATGAAAGATGGTCTCCTGAAGAGATATACACTTCACCTAAGTGTCTCCCAGGAACAAATTAAGAGATAAGACTACAGAAGATATTTTAACTCAGTGTAAATAGAGTACATCTTGGCAGACATCCAACAGCCTGACAAACACTAATAGGAAAAGTATAGAAAGTACAGATTCTAAGGTGGGATGTTGGGTTACATAATACTCTAAGATCTTTTTCATATTATGCTTTTAGTACTTTTCTTCAGTACTGGAAATTACACTGAGGGCCTTCACACTGGGCTACATCCCAACATCTTTCTACATCCTTCCACCCCATTCCCTACATCTTTTTCCTCCTCTTCCTTTTTTTCCTCGCCTCTTTTGCTTTCTTCCTCCCTCCCTTTTGCCAAGGTCCTGCCAAGCTGCCCAGGCTGAGCTCCAACCCATGAGGTTTCTTTCTGCCTTAGCCTCCCAGAGTGCTGGATCACAGCACGCACCACCACACTCAGGTGTGTGCTTGGTTTCATATTCCAGTTCTGATCTTATCATTTTGTTAGTCTCAAAAAAAATGAATATGGCTTTCAAACAGATTTAAATCTACACCTCTAACCTACAATTTAAAGACCCCTACCAGCTGACCCACTTGCTTTTAATCTTATTTTCATAAATATTTATCGAGTATATCTAATATAAATCTGGCCATTACTCTTGGTAATAATGACATATAACTGGCTCGTGCATTCTCCCTGACCTCAAGGATCACACAACCTAAGGAGAAAAGAATTTTAATATAGTAATTCTGGCATGAAAAGGAGAACCGTGGGCTGAGCACGCTGCCTGGTGTGAGCACGCACGCAGGAGTCAGGAAGAGTCAGGCATGGTTTCAGGCCAGATGAACCCAGTGTTTCTGTCCCAGAGCCAGCCTCCCTGGCCCATCTATGCTCCTTCTGTTATGTACCAAAGTTGCTCCTAGTAGGACAGACAAGGTCAATGAACTTCTGTGAGGTGATCACTGTTGGGATAAGAGGGGTACAGGCAGGACTCCACTTTACCATCTTCCATTATCCAAGAAATTTCTAAACCTCTGTGAGAGAGAGTATTTGGCATAAGGCTTTCGGTCCTGCTGGCCACTCCCCTCAGAAGGAGAAAGACTAATACTAAGGAGAAGCTGACAGCCACGGCACCCAGGGCCTTACAGCCTTCACAGCTAACTTCTATCTGGTACATCTACAGCAGCCTTTGTTGGAATATGGGTGACTCAAAGAGTGGAGTAGTGAGGAAAGGGGCCTCCCCGCATTCTCCAATCTAACTCATGATGAGAGAGCACGAAATAAGGAGGGACCACGCTCACCTGCTACAGTCTCTGTGTTCACACTGAATTCACCAACCACTGGGCCAGAGGGAGAATAATGCTTCTGGTCAAATCCTATTCTGACCCTCAAGCGAAGTCTGTATGCTGGGCACACTGGAGTTAAACGCACTACCAGTTTTACAGCAAACCATGGAGAGCAAACGGTATTTTTTTTGTTCAGAATGATATCCGTGAGGATGAAGAGGTGGAAACATATTTAGCAGACTATGTAAGGGCACCAATCAAGTGGCGAGATGGTCTGTGCACTACAAAGGATCCTACGGTAAACTTATTATCCTGCAGATCTATTGAAACAGTAGTCTTAAATGCCAGTATTATATGGGGCCACCATACTGTCACGTCATAGCCGAGTATGTGCATACTGCACTGCAAGCTATTCTTATAAATAGAAAAGAATTTAGCTGCACAGTCAGAAACAGCTTGCTTCACCACATTATACTATTTAACTGAATACTGATTTTTTAAATGGCATCAAATTACTCTGGAGGTAATGACCTAACGAAGACAGAAGCATCTCCTCCTAGAAGGCATTAAACTATGTTTTAAAACCATGATCCTAGTCCTTTCCATGGCACTCGGAGACTGTCAACGTCTCAACAATGTCCCTGTTCTCCAGGGCTGTCTTCTCAACCATCCGTCAGGCACCCCGCCCAGGGTTGCTCTTGTGAGGGTGCCTGCCCAAATACATCACCAACTATGTTATTACTTCTGACATTGTTGTCCTCTTGCCAAAAATAGACAATCTAGATCTTTTCAAACTATCTGTGGGGTGCCAGGGACTTCACCGTGTATGCTCTGAAACAGTCACCAGTATAAGGCAGGATAGAACCGAAAATTGTGTTAGGTTCCCACTTAGTCAGCAGGCGTCTACTTATTCTGGACACCACATGTATCCAGATTGCTGAGCACAAATGGCTCGGTTCTAACTAGATAACAGTTCAGATGGGCACCAGTGACATCTGAGCAAATCATCACAGAAGCATACCATCCAAGAAACAAACACACATCTCTGTCAGCGATAACCGCCAGCTGTCTTGTGTACCAAGCAGGCTGCATCCTAAATGGCACTGCTTCAGAAGTCTAGCATGCAAAGAGGTCCCAGAGCTGCAGCGGAGCCAGTGATCATGCAGTTATTCAAATACACCACAGTGTCTAAAAACGAACATCCATCCCTTTCACTGACCTGTCACCTGGGCTCCTCTCACAGGACCCTTCCTTCCAGCTCCCACAGTGCGATAGTTAAAAGATGAAGAAGCTCTACCACAAAATGAGCTGCCAGGACCCTGGTCAAACACTTAGTATCCATTCTGCCTCTTCAGGGCCCACGCCCGTCAGGCTAGCTATCACCGAAGCCCACACCACCCAGGGGTGCTGACACACTGTCCTGTGCTGAGCCCAATCATATTTTGATTGTTCCCCTCTTTCTCTTTCATGGCTACATTCACACCTGCAAATCACATGCCCACAGGAATGACTGTCTTCTATGGAAATGCTCTGAAGAATGAATGCCTCAAGAACAGAGTAATCGTCTACACAGAACAAGCTACGGCAGGTGAGAGGGCTGCACTGTTTTCATACCTTTCCTGTAAGATGCCAGTATTTTGGTGGCATGGTAACTTTTTCTCAATTTTCAAAGAACAGAGTCCACTGGAAGACACTGGCCTCTCTTTTACAAGCCTGGCTATGCTCTCACTTCTCCTATGGGAACTGAGCCTCCTGAAAGAGGAGCAAAGAGTAAGCCTTCATACCTGCAGGTGAAACCCAAACCTGCTGGGTTCCTGCAGCTGAGGGACGCTGAAAATTTCACAATAAACTAGAGAGACTTACTTTTACCTCCTGTCAGAGAACAATAAACTCCTTCTGGTGCATGTGGACCCTCAGCAAGTAATTACTACTGAGGCCATGGTTGAGGGAACTGCCTGAGAGCATTCACTGGTAAGCTCCTGTGAGGTCAAAGACTCCTCTTCTCCCAGTCCCTAAAAAACTGGGTCAGATAATGGGGTTCAAGCAAGCAGGACAGAACAGGCTTCTCTTGCCCCACATGTTTATTAAGAAATTCAAACATTCTTCAAGTAAGATTTAATTTTCCTTATTTCTAATGTGGAATGTGGTAGTAAAAGCAGACCAAGAGGGCCGGCAAGATAGCTCGGCTGTCTAAAGTGCCTGCTTAGACAAGCTTAGGCAAGTGCACAGGGACCCAGCACCACATGCTGCGCCAGCCCTGCCCCTAGGGCAGGCTGAGCCCATCTCACACACACACACACACACACACACACACACACACACACACACACATCAGAACAAGATTAAAAGGCAGTGCAGAGTGATTCCTCAGTTGTGAATGCTTTTGTCTGCAAACAATACAATCAGCAAGCAAAAGTGTTCAACAAAATTTTGTTTGGTTTACAAAGTCTGCACCAGGTGACAAACATAACAATCTCTATGTTTCCTGCACAAACATAAACGTGGCCATCTTTTCCAAAATCATGGAGCCAATTAAGCTTATAACTGAGGAAGGAGAAATATAAATATAAATATAAATATAAATATAAATATAAATATATATATATATATATATATATATATATATATATATATATATATATATGATGGGTAGGGAGAATGATAGGTAAAACTTATGTGAGACTTTCCGGATTGGTGGAAACTATTTCAGTCTTAACATCTGCTGAGCCAGTTTGATGGGCCTATTTTACATCTAAACCTAAATATTCCAAATTCATCTGTCCAAAAGTATATCTGAGCATACCTTCACCTCTGAAAAACTTATGTAGATCAGAGGAACTGGTTTTAAAAAAAAGCCTGTCCAGCTAGCATTTTATTCATATCACTCATGAGGACTTGACACATCAAATGAATAAGATTTCACAACAGATATTTTAAAAGAATATACCATCCATGCTTACCAAAAATCTGAAAATTCTTTCAGTGTCACTGATAATTTTTCTAGTCTATGGGACTTTCATTAATTTCTCCAATTCTGACATGTGCCAGGTGGATGACTCACCAAACGCAGGTAGGAAAAGAAGGGCAGCACGGCTGCTGTGGGTGGTGCTTGAGACTTGGTCAGATGTGGTCCTCCTACCTGGACTTATTTTAGGAACCAGGTCCACGGAAAACATTAATTTTCATACGTAATACATACATGTATGAATAGAGATGACATCCTCAGGGCACCCAGCAGGTTAGTGGCAGGTGGGCCAGGACTGACCTCAGACCCGAAGGCCAGCAGCACCCCCCCTTGGCCCCTGAGCAGCCTCAACTCACAGTCTTGCCTTTGACTTAGTGCCGAATCATCTCTACCTGCGTAATTCCAAGGCTGGTTCTCTTGATAAAGGGCTTTCTCGCTAGTGCCTCATCATCCTCAGGGTCTTCTCTTTTCACCAAGATCTCAAGGACAGGGGACAAACTCACAAATGAGAGTGTCCCTTGTTACTAGTGTCAAATTATCCCACCAGAGGTGGGCCCAATCCATCTCATGATCAAACACAGAAAACAGAAACAGACAGTAAGATGCACTTGGAGAGGTTCATGTATAAACCATCTTATTTGCTTGTAAATAATTTAGAGTTCAAAAACAATGGTTGTGTGGAAAAACATGCACACCTGAATATGTGTACACCTGAATATGTGCATACCTGAATATATGCACACCTGTTTTCAGGTCCAGTTCTATTTTTATCAATCCTTGGCAGCCCCTAATCAGAGAGTGTAGACCTAAAAAAATACAATAATAATAATAATAATAATAATAACAACAACAACAACAACAACAATAAAAACTCCTCCTCTCCTCTCAAAAGCAAAGGACAAAGCAGATAGATGTCGTTTTCAGGTTATTTTCTAAATTCTATAAACACAAAAGTATTTCAGCATGGTAGGGTGTTAACTGTGCTTACATTTAATTTTTAAATTGTGGTAAAACATGCATAACATTTATCCTTTTAACCCTCTTAAGTGTGCGATTCACTGGTTAAACCACCACCATCACTATCTAGTTGCACAACTTCTTCACTACTCCAAAGGGAAACCCTGTAGTCATTAGCAGTCACTTCCTAGACTGTCAACCCTTGGAAAGAAAGCCTTCTATATTACTCAGCATAATGTTCCAAGTGCCTAAACTTGCGACAGTGCTAGGAACATAGCAGGCACTTCTTCAGTGGACAGATATATGAAGAGTGTTTAAGGATGAGGAAAAAGCAGATGCAGGGCTTATTTCTTTCATTCATAAAGAGAAAAATTCTTGGTGACAACAGACACTACAGAGCCAAGATGAGAAAAGAATACTGCAGCGCCAGCTGATCAACAGTATCTGGACCAATTGGAGACTGCCTAGAAATGCACATTTAAAGCTTTGCCTTAATTTATTCTACTCAGACCATGGAACACTGGCAAGGCTTGCTTTTGATACTGAAGTAAAGATAAAGAAAGGTTGCTAAAGGGTTGCTAAAGGTGCGTAGGGTAAATTCCTGCTTCAGACTTTGATTTTGTTTTGCTCTGCACTGTTAATCAAATAAAGACTTCCAAGTACTTACTTCAGGTCAAAGCCAAAAGTCAAGTTACTCTAGAAGATCCTTCAAGTGTGTGCTCTCACCCTTTAATCTTTTTTTACACAATGATCCGATGCTTGTTATTTGCATGAGAAAAAGGAGCAAAGAGGAAATGTCTGAGGCAAAGACAAAGCTTTCCAAAGTTCTAACTCTCTTAAAGATGAAGCCAGGGTTACTGGGAGGAGTGGGAGTGCCCGCCCAAGTCAAGGGGGTCCCTACTTAGCAGAGAGGGCCGCCGTACCACGAGCGCAGGGACCCCCTCGTTCATGGTCGCTCTTGAGTCTCAGCACACTCAGGCCTGTAAGCAGTGTATTCAGCAGATGTTGTTTTAGCTGCATGGGACCTTACCCCTCAGGTCCAAGGCCTCAAAGATACAGAGCAAGGAAACATTTTCCCAAGTTCAAAGGAACTGCTGGAGTTTCAAGGCTGACAGTAAACATGCTGGTGAGTCAGGAAAGCACGGTGTACAGAGTCAGCAGGCTGGGCCCACAGGCACACGAATGACCACGGAGCACGAGAGGGCAAGCACAGGTTGATCAGGGTCCTGGGCAGAGTCCAGCCACAGGGTCGGAGGTCACCTGGGTCACGGAGCTGCCCGGGAGGCAAGTCAGAGTGTGAAGACTCCAAATGGTTTTTCCTGACCCTTCATCTATTTCTTCTCTACAGCTCCATACTCGTTCTCAATAAAAATAAGAATACTCAACACCATGAAAAGGCAAAACCAGAGTGGGTTTTTAAAAATTTTGTGCTATGGTTCCTGTGTGTGTGTGTGTGTGTGTGTGTGTGTGTGTGTACATGCACGCGCGCAGTATGTGTGTATACCAGTGTGTATTGTTGATGAAACATGGAAATAAAGCACTTTTCCACCTCTTGCTCCTCAGTACACTGATCACTTTGGGTTTTCTTTTTTTATATGTATTTGGTACAGGGTCTCACTACTCAATTTGGACTTTTAGTGATCCTCCTGTTTTCAGCTTCCCCAGCAGTGGGATTACTGGCATGCACCACCACGCCAAACTCCGTGGCTGGCTCAGCGTTCCCGAGGGACAGGGCCAGCAGCACTGCATGCATTGCCTAGGATCCAACCCATCCCTGTACTTGCCTAAACAGGTGCTTAGTCCGCTGAGCTTTCTTGCGGGGCCTCTTTAGGTTTTCTGTGCTCAGAGGATTCCACTTTTTTTTCAAATGAAGCAGTCCGAATAGCTTCTTACAGCTTTTCCCACGGGAGCTAGAAATGAACCTGTTTGGGACTCCTCAAGGATTTGTCCAACATTGCTAAGGCTTTCAACATCATTAATATACTACTCCACTTTTTGAAATTCGGTTGCTTTTTTTCTCCCCCCCCCCCCCCAATCAGATACAAAAGGGAAGAACAGGAGAGAGCAATGTCCCACTTCATCTCTTCCCCTGCCACTGCTCCTGTACCCTGGACTCAGCAACGAGTAGCGCAACAAGCCTTTCTGTATCTTAGCACAGAGTGGTCATCCTTGCCTTGGCAAAAGCCTGTTCTCTCTTTCCAGAGCTATTCTGAGAAACGTAGCTGCAGATGTCCAGTCTGACAAAGCAGAACCCGGCTTCTGATCACTCTACATTTCAGGCGCAATTAACTCCAGACTGCCTCCTTGCATCCCCGGCTCTGATCCCATTCTTCTATGTCCCTCAGTATTACAATCAAAGCCCCTTACAGAGCATCTTCCATTTGCCAAACTCAGGGCAGATGCGACAGTTTCAGAGCTGATCAAGACAGGGGAGCTGCCTCTCAGGGATCACAAGCTGGAGACACAGGAGCATCTATAACAGAACATTACATGATCGAGACTACTGTGTGTATGACCAGCAGGATCTTCCCCCAGAAGATGCAACTTGAAATTTGAGAACAGTGTATTGTCACTGTGCATAAAGCCCTGTGGCACACAGGAGGAACGGTGCTGCTGACACGGTGCCAGGCAGGCACACTCTCTATGGCACCCCAGCAGCAAGCTGGCCCGTGGGCAGCAACGGTCAACTTGCAGTTCTCTGGAGGCACAGACAGAAGCCCTAGACATAGGCTGCTTTCATCTCAAGACTACTGCTCTTCATGACATCATTTCAGTACGTTCGTGACACACGGTGAGGCTGGTACTCATCTTGCCCCTCCTTTGCTTCTCTTTCTACCCCCAGATCTCCTTCTCATCTGCAAAAGGTCTACCTCTCTATGTCCTACTGCAAAGTAAAATCAGATTCAAATGAACAATAAGGACAGTGCTAGATTCCAGAAGTTTAGAACTCAGAAAGGATAAGCAAATAAATAAATAAAGCCTTCTTCCTTCTTTGTCAAGGAGACGGATAGAATTACGAAGGGCTGAAAGTGCACTTAGTGGGATGTCCAATTCAGATCCATGCATCAGTTACAAAAGCCTCTGTCCCTGCCGTGATCCAGTTGCCAAGTCCCTAAATCCAAGGTAAATCTCTGTAGGGCACATCTCAGAAGAGTAGAGGGGACCCAACTTCGTGGTTACACTTTCACGATAGCAGAGGCCCTGCAAAGTGGGATTGGGATTTTATCTCTAAGATGTTCTCCATTTCAGAGAATCTGGGTTTGAGGACTGACTAGAAAAGCTTAAGAATCACTGTTCTGGGGTCGGGAGATAGCTCAGGGGCTCAAGTGCCTGCCTGGCAAGTGCAAGGTCCTGAGTTCGATCTCTGGTTCCACAAAAAAGAATCACCCTTATCTATGAGATACTGTATTTCCTCCTTCATAGTAGAACTTACATGGATGCAGGAGTCCTTTTCTAAGCTATACTTTTAAGTGTGGCTGCAATAGGCACCATCTGCTCACAGGTCTCATTTAAGTTGTTAAGGTCTCTCTTCCCATTTAAAACTATGGGGTCCCAGTGTAACGCTACTGCGAAAGGGGACACATGGACTGAAGCGCAAGATTTCAATGCCAGCTTTTTGGGAAGTCTCATGTGTGGGGCAGAGTGAAGACTGGAGTGGAGAGAGAAAAGACAAAGACTGAAAGCAAAGAAGACAGAGAAGAGGAGGTTTAAAGGGAGAGAAACACACCGCCACACGTTTCCATTATATTGACACAGACCCAGGAAGAGAGAGGTCACTTACAGTCCAAAGGAAGCAGCAGATCTGTAAAGGGTAAAATAGCAGTAGGTTGACGAAAGAATTTGACCACAGAACAAACTAACTGCCCAAATGGCAACTCTGTGTACTAGAAAATCTCTTCTTCAAGACAATTTTCATGCCATCTGCCACAACAGTCATCTGAATGTCTGATGAGGAGGGTTGTGAAAGGCAGACCCTCTAGACCTACAGAAGTCGATACCTGCAGTGTTACACTCTGACCATATGTCCCCTACTGCAAGTGCTATCCTAAAATTCAACTTACTAATAACCGCGATTCTAGTGTATTTTGTAGTTTTACAAAAGATCAGCAAAGCTCTAAAAACCAGAAAATAAGAGAAGCCTAATTTCAGGGCTGTTTTCACGAACACGCAAGATGTGGGGTCACAAAAGCTCCTGTCTTAGGACGGCGTCCACATTTAGCCTGGGCAGGTGCACACATCTCCTACAACAGCACTCAACAGTGAAAGAATTTCAACGTGAAGTCCTACCTGGGCAGGTGAATGAGATTCTGCCCCAAATTTAAAAAATCAAAAAGGCACAAAGGTTTCCAAACTTGGTTTAGTGTTCTGTTTTCATCACTTTAAAATTATTCATATATTTCTGATTAAGGCTGTGATTTTGGAGTTGATCTTAACTGATTTCAAATTAATTTTTTTTCTGGTTATGTCTATTTCTAATAAGCACAGATAATAAATCTATCAGAGCACTTTTGTTCTAGAGGGAAGAACAGGAAAGCACAGAAACAGGGGACAAGGGACAATTTAAAAAACAGATGGGCTGGGGAGATAGCTCAGTAGAATAAGCACTTGCCTGGCAAGCACAGGGTCCTGAGTTCAATCCCTGGTATGGAAAAAAGAAAAAAAGGAAACACACACACAGTCACACAGTCACACAAAATAAGAAGCCATGCTTTTTTCATTTCTTGGAAAATACTTGAGTTCAGCAGGCATTTTGGGTCTGTTTCTGACTCATTATTTGTCCTTGACTGAAAGGCACAATGTAAAGTCACATTTTGTGTGAACCAGTTCACTCTTTTTCAAATGAAAGAAAATTGAAAAATAAATAAAATAAAAAAAGGAAAGGTCAAATCGACTTCCCAGGGAACAGTAGAATACAGCTTGAAAAAAAAGTAGTTTACTCAACTTTTTCAATGATACCGAAAGGACCTTTTGACACTGCTTGGAAAAGACATGACAATACTTTTAAGGCTGTAAGAAAAAAATGATCTTTACTGAGAAAACTCAGAAAAAAGAAACCTTGATGGTGAGTTTATGCAGAAAAGCCTACAGACCTTGCTATAAACCTTGATCCTCCTGTGAAAAGGGGTGGGGGGACTGCAATCATAATGCAATTGTTATCTAAAAATATCCATACGTGTATATCCTTATTCCGAGCTTTGGAACTCTGACATTTTGTCTGGTTAACGTGCTCCTCTGAATAACTGATTTCTTCAAACAAAGCCAGAGACAAAAGACAAAAGTGGTGCACCTTGCACGGCGTGGCGCATGTATCATACAGAATCACAAATGTACCTCGAGTTTTATGACCAAGGAAAAGGAAGTAGATCCAAGATTTAGTCGTGAGCCTAGTTTTTGGGGTCTCTGATTTCTCTAAGCCAAAGATCGTCTAAGGCCTTCGTTTTCATTTTGTTTTGTTCTATGCTTTTTATTTCCTTTCTTCTATAATTAACCACTATGAACCAAATATGCACAACCAGGACACCAAATCATGGCAGAGAATAAGCAGATGACACTCTGGATTCAAAATCCTTTCTGTTGGTCAACAGTGTCTTTGCCTCCTCATGTCTTGACCTTCTAGACTCTCAGTTCATGCTTCTCTACCTCAACATATCAAAAAAAAAAAAAAAAATCCTATCTCTCCATTGAAATTCCCCATGTATTCTTTCAGGTTTTCACTAGATCTCTGAATATACTTAATCACTGAAAACCCTGCCTGATAATCCCAAAAGCAGAACATTTCTGTCTACTTCCATTGGTAACTTTTCTTGGCCAAGAGTCACACTTGCTTGTCCCACACATCTTATGACTTACTTTGTGTTGAACATTTTATGTAAAAAAAAAAAATAGCAGAGCAAGAGAAAGCAGTTTGTATTCATGGAAAAGGCCTCAGGTCTCTGTAAGATCTCTAGCTGGGAAGGAAGTAATCCAGT
>PVKN010011396.1:0-21704 GCA_004027915.1 Capromys pilorides | reverse complement strand
AGCTTCTAGCATGAAGTGAAAAGTGCTTCAAGATAGGGATTAAATTGATCCTTTAATTTTGCATGAAGGAAATCTTCTTCTTCTTCTTCTTCTTCTTCTTCTTCTTCTTCTTCTTCTTATTATTATTATTATTATTATTATTATTATTTTGGTGGTAGGGTTCCAACTCAGGACCTTGGGCTTGCTAGGCAAGCATTTATTCCACTGAGCTATCTCTCTAGCCCCTCATCTGTTTTCTTAGAACAAACAAACAAACCGAAAAACCACAGGCAAACCAAAAGTAAAGTTACAGGAAGAATGCAGAACATATGAGAACAAACTGTGTTTTAAAATTTGTGGAAACAGAATCCATCCTAAGTGTTTTGAAAATTCAAAATATATTTTTATTATTATCCTAATTAGGAAACTATATGAGTACAATTGAAGATATTCTTTTTCTGTTAGGTAACACAGACTTAATTAATAGAGTCTTGCTCGACGCGGGCTTTACCAATGAACTGGTTCAGAATTACTGGAGTAAGCAGAAAAATATGTAAGTATTTGTCCTTCTTAATAACCAAACATACACATTCTGTAATCCAGTGTCACTGCTCCCTGGGAAATGTGCAGATAACAGGGCTAATCCGCTGAGAGTTCATTATGTAGCCTTTTCCGTTTTTTTCTTCGCCAATACATGTTCACGGTACATCATGGCTGCGTCCACCATGGGGTGTGACTAGTGTACAGAATAGATCATGATATTTAATAGGAATTTCCTGAGGAAATAATTCTGTAATTGTTGATGGCCTGCATCTCCAGGCTTGGGGGTATGTATTTCAGTAATCTGCTGCTGCTCAGTTTCACACTTCAGTGAGAATTACCCAGATTAAACAAGCTCTGCTGGGTTTGTGGCCAGCCTGGGTCTCCAGTGGGTGTGCAGCCGGCTTTCTATCGCTCCTTCCACACGCCTAGGGAAGGAACGGAGGCATCTGCTGTGATTCTCTTTAAGAATCTCTTTTTCAGTCCGAAGCTGCATGATGCGCGTTCCCCTAACAGGGTCCTTTCTCCTTCACAATCAACACCTGGCAATCCCATTTTTAAGACATGCTAGGGGCCCTCATTCTCCTTCATACGCAAGCCCCGGCCCCACCTCCACGCAGTCCATTCCTTCCAGAACCTTCCATCACGATGCAGGGCCCAAGCGCACACGTGTAAAGCCTAGTCCAGTGGACGCCAGCCCTCTCCGCTCGCTCCCCTTCACGCGTGCAGCCCATGCTCTTTCTCCGCGACGGTTTCCTGTTTCCGGTGTCCCTGCTGTCCCATCCCTGGTGCCCGCTGTGTCCTCGTTAACGCACAGCCTTGTGTCTGCGCCTTCCTGTCGGGACGTGCGTGCTCTTGGCTGAGACCTCAGTAGAGCGTCGTCGCAGGAAGCCTAACCGCAGTCCCCTCTTTTGTCTCCTGCTGCAGCAAGGGAGTGCGAGCGCGCTTCGTGGTGACGGACGGCGGGATCACCAGAGTTTACCCCAAGGAGTAAGTCCACATCACATCTGTAAAAACAACCGCGTGGCTGCCGGCCTGCCAAGGGCCGTGCATGACGGTGTACGGAGGCCGTTCCTCAGCCTCAACTGTTCACCGTTAGATTAAACTGACGTCGCTGTTCGCAGAGTTACATTAAAATGTATTATAAAGTATTTTATCTGAAAAAAAATCCTCCACGGAGGACATTGTTTCCAATGCTCTTTGATGCCTCTGATCTCGGTGCCCAGGGAACAGCTTGTACAGTGGGGAGAGGAGGCGCCCGGGCCTGTGGATGCTAATTAGATTATTAGCTGACTTGCTCATCATTTACCATCTGGCCAAGGGCAGGGGAAAAGCTCGGAGTTCGTTGGTGACTCTGAGCACCGGGCCTGCTGATGTAGCGCTTAGTGAGGATCTCAAACCATTTCCCTGCTCCCTTCCCCCTGCTGGGTGTGAGCATCCCTGGAGCGCCATAGCGGGAGGGAGGGTAGGTTATCTGAGGGCTGAAAGAATACAAATGAAGAGCCATTTCCTCCTTAGAGCCGGAGAAAACTGGCAGGAAAACCCAGAAACCTACGAGGACAGCTTCTACAAGCGGAGCCTGGACAACGACAACTACGTCTTCACGGCTCCTCACTTTAACAGTGAGTGTCGCCCCGAGCTCGGCTTGCTCTGCTCTTGCTGAGCAGCTTCCTGTTGCTTTCTGCTCTCCCACACCAGAAAATATGTTCAAAAGCCGACTAGGAAGGGCTGGGGAGACAGCTCCGTGGCACAAGTGCCAGCCTGGCAAGTGCAAGGTCGTGAGTTCGAACCCCAGTTCCAAAAAAAAAGTCGACCAGGAGCTCAAGTGCAATAAATTAGTTAAGTGCATTTTGTAGTATTTATAAAAATAATAGTTCCTTTAAAATATTTTGCTAGGTCCTTGCCCAACCCCCAAAAGTTTACTCCTTGACCTTCTCTGAGCGTCGATATTCTTTACTCCCATTTCCACAAATTAAAAAACAGGCTCAGAGGCTTTGGTTCATTCCAGAGGCTTTATGCGTAGAAGGCAGAGGTAGCCGCGCACATCCGAGATCATTTTTTCCAGGTCAGCGGTCGCCCTAGGGCTTCAGCGAGTGCTGTGACAGGGACCCTTGGCGCGTACCTGGCACGCAGTGGGCCGCGCTTCTGGGGCACTGTCGTTAGCCGGGTGCACAGAGCAAGAGCAGGTGGGGAGGAGCTTCCACCTGCGCGCGCGGGACTCACACACGAACGTGTTAGGGCCCTGCATCTGTGAAAGAACTCCAGCGTGGTGATTGACCAAGATTGGTCTTCTTTTCTCTCTCTTTAGAAAGTGGACCTGGTGCCTATGAGTCAGGCATTATGGTAAGCAAAGCTGTGGAAATATACATTCAGGGCAAGCTCCTCAAGCCTGCAGGTAAGCATGCGTGTTGTACATGCCGACCTGAGGGGAAGTAGCCGGGAGCTCGTGGTTAGATCATAAACTGACGGCGTTCATCAGGAAGCCTCAGACCCAGGGACTGGAGATTTTTTTTTTTTTTTTTAATGTACAATTAGTAATGTGTGAAAAGTAAGGATTACTACTGTATGAAGCTGGGGAATTTTTGAAGAAGTAGCTATGGTAATATGCTGTCCATTAATTTATGCAATCAAGGTAGTGTGATATGCAGACATTTCAATCTTGGGCTGAGCTAGGTGCTGTAGGCTAGAAGTCTCTCCTGCTCTCAAGCGCAGCCCGATATTGGGCAAGGGTATCTGTATTTGAAATAATTTATTCATGAAAGGTTGTAGCAGTCGGGAAAGTAAGATCTAGAATCTCTGTATCAGAGCACTGCGTGTCCACGGAACAGAAGCGAGTGGGCGTCTATCAGAATGTGCAGTGCAGTATCTAGAAAATTAAATGATTGGTAAAATAAATCAAGTGAGCGAACAAAACCACAGGAACACTGATCCACCAGTGGCGACTCAGAGTGGGCAGGGTGAGAGGAGAAGGTGCAGTGGGCTCCATGCCTCCACTCCTGCTGGGCCGGTGCTGTGCGGAGCCTCGGCTCCTCAGGCACTGTCACGCAGCCTGGCACAGGCACCCCGGAATGACCTCTGACGCTGCAGTTTTGAGTTCAGCTTCTTCTGTTAGGAAGCGATTTTGTTACAATAGTTTAAAAGCCAGCACCACCATTTCTTAGCAAAGACCCTAGGACATGTATCTCTGTAAACAGTTTTTTTTTTTTTTTTATGGCCGGCTCAGCCTGCCCTGGGTGGGGCTGCCGCAGCCTGTGGTGCTGGGGATGGAACCCCGGTCCCTGCGGTTGCCTAAGCTTGCCTACGCAGGTGCTGTAGACTGCCGAGCCGTCTGTCGACCCCATAAACGATTATTTTTCCGCCCAATGCTTTCTTGCTATTATGTAAATCACCTGGACCAGGGGTAGCAAACCTATGGCACTTGTGCGGCAGCAGGCTATTTGCTAACATTAGAAGTTATAAAAGGTTCGCCCTTCCTGCCCTAACCTGTCATGTAGCAAAGGTGATGACATAGCTACTTATGCCTTTAATTCATATTAATTTTTCAGTTGTTGGAATTAAAATTGATGTCAACTCCTGGATAGAGAACTTCACCAAAACTTCAATTAGGGATCCGGTAAGATTATTTTTTTTTTCAATGATACAATTAATGGTCTCAACATTTAAACAGCTAAGCTCCTGATGGAGTGGCAAACTAAATTTTAACCACCACTGTATTTAAATAGAAATATTGATTCCTGTGTTTGCAAACCTTGTTTTATTTAGTCAATACATTTTAAAAATTAATTTTATGGGCTGACGAGATAGCTCAGCGGTCTAAAGCGCCTGCTAAGGCAAGCTCTGGCAACCGCAGGGTCGCAGTTCGATCCCTGGCACCAGGTGCTGCGCCAGCCCCACCCCCAGGGCAGGCTGAGTCAGCCATAACATAAGAAAGAAAGAAAGAAAGAAAGAAAGAAAGAAAGAAAGAAAGAAAGAAAGAAAGTTAAAAATTAAGTTTCTAATTTGTTTGCTTTTTGGTACTGGGAATTGAACTGAGAGCCTCGGGTGTGCCAGGCAGGTGCTGTGCTGCTGAGCCATCACCTCAGCCCCCTGGGTTTGCAATGTGAAATGCTAATCTGCATATCAATTGGTGTTTTAGGGCTTGAAAGGTAAAATTATATCTCTTCTTTTAAGTTTTCCCATTATGTAATTGTATACCTGATAAATCACTTACAATGCCTCCTTGTAACATGGCGCTCATATAATTAACATCGACTTTTTTACATGAGAACACTGCTGTTTCTGTCTTTCAGTGCGCTGGCCCGATCTGTGACTGCAAGAGGAACAGTGATGTGAGCGAAGCCCTTACGATACCGTGGATGGCTGTTTGACTTTGTTACTCTCGCTTGCTGAGACCTTACAGTACTGGCAAAAAGAGGCAGAGATTTTAAACTTGAGTGCTCAAAGTTCTAAGCAAGCACGCACTGATTAGTAGATATTAATCTTAATATTTGTAATTTTAGTTCTTATCTGCCAATCTCTGACTGTCTCAAATATTTAGACAGCCTGGGAGGGCAGAGCCTTCCTGACAGAGTGGGCGGTGGTGGCGGCCTCTGGGGGCTGCATCACTGCTGGGCACATTCCTCTTCAACTCTCGTTCTTAGTGAGAAACTCTTAAGCAGAATGTCTTCTTGGTGCTAAGTACCCTCTCCTCTCATCATCTGAACCTTCTTTGAATTTTCTGCACCATTTATTGTGGTGGGAAAACATTTTTAGAATTCAATACTAGAGTTCAATAGTTCTTTATAATGTTTGAACTGAAAAGGCCTGGGTTTCACACTGCTCTGTATTATTTGCAATTCAATTTTTGAACTTGAAAAAGAACATGCAGACTAATGTTGAAAAGCTGAAGATGCTGTGATTATGATGCATGAATTATTGCAAAGTTCAAAACGAATCATGGAGACCACTATTTTCTTCAGAACTTATGTGTGTATATGTGTATGTAGATTATTTCTAGTAAAAGTGGGGAATTCCCGTCACCTTCATCCTCTTTTCTAAAAAATGGCAACCTAGAATATTTAATTGTTCATAAATCACACACTGTGAAAAAGTTTTAGCAAGCTTCTTGCACACAAGGAAAACCTAACTCATGTTCCCAACTCTCTGATTTTATTCAATATTAATCATTAAGTTGAATTTATTTAAATGAAAACAGTACATTTTCATTTAAATGTAGGGGAATTTTTTTCCACTCTATTGCAGGATGAGTTCTATTTTCTTAGCCATAGGCATATTTTTGTTTTGCTTCCACCTTTTAAATCTCCAACTATCCCAAAAATATAAGATGCTTACCATCTTAATGTCGATTGCTTTTCTCCCCTAGTCTGTGAGGCTACATATCTACAATAGCCTAGTATTTATGATGATTGTCGAAATGATTTCTTGTCCAAGTCTTCCGTATTTAAAGTAACAAATTATCAAATACTTTCTTCAACTTCCGGGATCCTGTAGACGAGTTTCAGTGATGAAAGGATGACCAGACTTGTTCTTAAATATTCTTCCTTTTTTCTTATTGTATTTGGTACAGGGTCTCACTATGCAGCTTAGACTCATACTGATCCTCTTACTTTCAGCCTCACTAGCACTGAGATCACAAGGGGCAGGGCTGCCATGGCATGTGATGGAGGGGATTGAATTCCAGTCCCTGTGCTTGCCTAAGCAGGTGCTTAATCCACTGGGCTGTCTTGCCAGCCCTTGGACTTGTTCGTAGGGTTTTCCAGGCAGAGTTGAATCCTGGCCTCCACTGCATTACTCAGAACCTTGGAACTTGGGTGCTTGAGAGAAGATGCAGCCATTTT
Organism: Capromys pilorides; assembly: GCA_004027915.1. Classification (NCBI taxonomy): domain Eukaryota; kingdom Metazoa; phylum Chordata; class Mammalia; order Rodentia; family Capromyidae; genus Capromys; species Capromys pilorides. The sequence continues at coordinate 15,348 of PVKN010011396.1, read as the reverse complement.
GATTTTCCCATTCTCGCTGCTTTGATGTTCTCAAGTAGTAGACCAATGATAATGTAACTGCGTAAGCTTCCTACAAGTGCACTGACTGCTGTTCTTCTCTTGGTAGGTCATGGACTGTGTGATTCTAGATGACGGTGGGTTTCTTTTGATGGCGAATCATGATGACTACACAAATCAGGTACGCAACCAAAGTGGAGGGGAGCGAGGTTTCCAGCACGACTTCCCCGGTTGATGCCACAGACACCTTCAAGCATTATGGAAGTCCATGCAGTGCTTTCTCATATCACCAAATAAATTTAAAAATGCTTGATATTATGGGAACTGTTAAAAGTATGTGCCAAACCTAGGTTTTCCTTGTGCTTTGTTAATTGTTAATTTACTCCTTTAATAGCTACAGTTACAATTAAGATGTGTAGTTGACGATTATGCTATGATAGGAGCTTACTTAGGTCTTTCAGACCCTTAGCAAATTTCTTTACATTAAGTACTTGTCGGTGGATGGTGTCCAACCTGGTCAACAGCTGTTGGAGATGGAGGCGGTGGAGGGGCCCTAATTGTAGATGGGCAGCACATAGCCTTTTGGACTCACCTGGGACTTGAAGAGAATTTGAATTTGCTGCCAATGCATTTCATTTCTGAATCTTCATTTCTGGCTTTTCTAGTTAAAAAAGGAAAAGGAGCTCTGGAGCACCAGGCTGTTCCCTGAATGATGCTGGTGTGGCTGGTCTCAGGAGCTGGCTGCGTCCCACACAGGGGCTCTGCCACTCCTTGTCCAGCACAGCTCTTTAGCTGTCCCTTTCTAGCTCCAACTGCTCCCTTGTTGTGCTGCCTGTCACCTCCTGAGGACGCGTTTGATGTTCTGTTTGCTTGCTTTTGCATTTCACTATATATCGGAGCACACGCCAAGATGCTTCTGCATATGATTATTTTATAGCAAAGCTTTTGTTAACTGCAGCCCCCTGTGGTTCTTTCTATATCTGTTGATACTAGAAAAGTGTGACCTCTTGCTGATTGAGCCCTGTCTCCTCTGCCCACCTCAGGCCAGGCATTTGGCTGGGACCAGGATGCTTGGGACTGTGTCTGTTCTTTCCAGGGTCATAGCAGAGTTCCCACTTGATTTGTTCTTTAGCTCTGTTGTTCTTTGAGTTCACAGTTTCCTCCCAGTATTTCTTTTCACTGGGCTGGTTCAGATCTTCATCTTTGTTGTACATTGGAAACTTTAATAACTTTTCTTCATCAGATTGGACGATTTTTTGGAGAGATTGACCCTAGCCTGATGAGACACCTTGTTAATATATCAGTGTATGCTTTCAACAAATCGTACGATTATCAGTCAGTGTGTGAGCCCGGCGCTGCCCCCAAGCAAGGAGCAGGACATCGCTCGGCACCTGTGGTCAGTAGAGCCCCCCGCCGCGTCAGCTCCTGCCGTGGGGCCAGGCGTGGAGCTCGGGCAGTGTGCTGATGCTCTCGTTGTATTCCACAGCCTTCGATAGCAGACATACTGCAGATCGGCTGGTGGGCCACTGCGGCCGCGTGGTGAGTGCTGACTTAGCTTTTGTGGTCTTGAGGAGAGAGGCATCATGAAAAACTAAAGCAAGAAAATAGGAATTCTGTCATGGGCTAGTTGGTACAGTAGGTTTTCTCTGCTTCAGGCAGATGTTGGGAATATTGAAGATCAAGTGCAATTTAATTTTTAAAAATGAAAATATTATGCTCAAGCAAATTTCAGTCTCTTTAGAGACTTTTTAATTTATGGCTCTATGGGAAGTTTTCGTAAACTTTTCTTTTTCAATGTGTTTAGGACAGTCTACAGGACCTCACCACACAGATCAGACTCTAGTGACCCTCCTGTTTTCAGCATCCCAAGCACTGAGATTGTAGGTGCTTGCCACCATACTCAGCCTCAATCCCTGTCTCAGCATGCCTCAGAGGCGGGGCTGGCACAGCATGCCAGGGATCGAACTCCCAGTCGCTGCACTCTGCCTAAGCAGACGCTTTAGTCAGCTGAGCTATCTGGCCAGCCCCATAAATTTTTCTTTACATTGTACCTGGTCCCTTAAATTCTAGGAATATGGATCTATATGATTTGTTACCATTATCATCCAAAATTAGATGTCTTCATTGATCCAGTTCATGATGCGCTGACTTAACAGTTCTGGGCCATTAATATTAATTCCTACAGGGACTAGCAGAGGTCTACAGGCATTGTGGTGCTGAAATGAATCCAGTTCTCCTTTACTTCCCTCCCACTGCTGTCTGCACTCCTCCCAGAGGGGCAGCACCCTTCCTCCTGGCCAGCCAGGCCCCAGCCACCCCTGTGGGCAGGAATCTGGTTCCCTCTCTTCTCCTGTCCTGCTGCTCCTGTGGGGTTGTTGCCCCAGTATTGTCTCAGCCTCACCCCGAAGTCTGGTCTGTGCCATTCACTTCACACAGGGATTTCCCAGCTTCTTTTAGGTGACAATGTCTTTGATCAAAGTGGCAAAGAGTATTTCAAGCTAGAAGCTGTAGTTTTTCTGAAAATTGTATTTTATGTTATGATATTTGTGTATTAGTGTTAAGTGACCTTTCTGTACCTAATAGAGATCTGAGCTACTTTATGCTTTTTTCTATCCAAAATCTATACCCATCTCCCTACTCCCACACCACTCTTTTTAAACTAAATTCTTTTCCAGGAGATTCTGTGTCGATGTGTAGTTCAGCATTCATTTATTTTAAAACTTAAATGTGCCCTAGTGTGCTATCTATGGAACGTACGTGTACTATTTTATGAAGGTCCTAACAGATACGTTCTACACAGTAAATAACTCAGAAACCCAAATCTTTGCAGAACAAAGTTATTTTATCACCGTGTTTCCTAGAATCAAAGCCAGGGGAATATCAGGATGCAAAGCCCTCTTCTCTGAAGCCCTGACGCGGTCTCGCACGGTAGCACGGCCCGTTAGGCCCTTGAACACTTGCATGTCCCAGGTTTGGTCTCCAGTACCTCTGCCTTCTGCACAGGCTACAAAAAATTAGACTTCTATGAATTTTTAGGAAATATGCAAATACAGATAATCTTAAGTTATTAGCGAGCAACTTTCAAACAGATAGAAAACATAGAATTTATTTGTTGCTTTACATACAACAATGCTGAGAATTGTATGATAAATTCACCGAGGGGAATGTCTGGATTTTTCTCAGTTATTCATTTTAAACATTCAGGTCTATTCTCCAGCAGTTGCTCTTGAGTTTGACCTTTCCTCGGATCCTTGAAGCAGGTATGTAAAGGGTGCCCCCATTGTCAGAGCCGCAATGAGTTCGCCTGAGAAAAAAAATCTATGTGTGTGTGTGTGTGTGTGTGTGTGTGTGTGTGTATGTGTGTGTGTCTGTATGTATGTGTTCACGGAGGAGAGATGTCATCCATTTGACATTTCTGCAGGTTAAATTTGTCAAGCTTGCTTGCTTATTTATTTATTTATTTATTTACTGTGAAGTACCAGGGATTGAACTCAGGACCTTGCGCTTGCCAGGCAGGTGCTTATGCACCTGAGCTATCTCCTATGCCCAAGGCCTTTTCTAATGCTCCAGAGAATGGTTATGTGCATGCTGTCCCCTGCTCTGTAACTATCATAGTCATTGTCCTATTGATAAGTATCAGGCCCCTCTCAGAGGCTGTCGGGCATCACACCACACGACCCCTGCATTCTGCAGTGGAGGTGCTGCTGGTTTTGCCCGGTTGGGAAGGAGCCCTGGGGTGCAGCAGCCCGGTGTCCCTGCCAGATGGTGCCAGGTGCTGAGCCAGGCCCTGATTTCCACAGTGGAGATGGAGGAAGAGGACTTCGCTGCCTCGCTGTCGAAGCAGAGCTGCATCACTGAACAGACGCAGTACTTCTTCAACAACGACAGCAAATCCTTCAGCGGTGTCCTGGACTGCGGGAACTGCTCCAGGTACCCTGCCCCCACTGGGAGAGGCTGGACTCACTGAGTCCAGGTCATGCTTGTAACCCTTAGAGGTAGTGGCGGAGACGGTCCTGATGTCACGGGTAGAGGAATGGCTTTCAGTTGAAAATATCAGAGATCTTCAGTTTCTTTGGAGGCTTTAGAAGTTTATAATATTTAAAATTCTAAATTTGATAAGTACTAGCTCGACTAATGATATAAGCAATGGCAGAACATAAAGTTGGTTATATTTCATCTAAAATAATCCATATTGTAACTTTCCGACTTAGAGGAAGATAAAGATTTATATTCTAAAATAACTCATGTGCCTTATATTAATACTCCAAGCCAAATACAGTTTCCTTTCCCATAAGGTAGTTAAACTGGCTTATAAGAAGATAGTTCTTGTTTGTTTTTATTTCTAGTCTTTTTGACAGGGAGACTTCAGTGTTACTTTTGACTTGAAACTGAAGGAACTGGGAAAAGCATCATAATTTCATAGAGTTATGGTTACTAGGATTCAGTCAGTGTTCATAAAACATCTTTAAATTCTTTGCAGTAAGATGGAAACTTTAATTGGTTGTTATGGACGAGAGCAGAACGGCAAGGTGAAGGCCTGCAGGAAGAGCGCTACCCTGGCTGTAGAATCCAGAGAGACGTCAAATGAGATGAGGGGAAAGCCAGGGTCATGGGCGGCTGGAGCAGCCAAAGTGTCCATGGGGACCTGGAGTCACTAGGGCTTTGAGAGGCCAAGCCTGGGATGGGGTCAGTGATTTTCAAGAAAGGGGTTGAGCATGGTGACCCCGAGCTATGAGCAGACGTGGCCAGTGCATCTTAGGTCTTGTGTCGTAAACCGCCGTCTGTGGAGGAGCTCAGTGAGGCAAGACAAGAGATAAAAGAAAGCCCAGGGCTATGTCACCCCGAGATGAGCATGTGAGGCTCCCCACTTCAGGTAACAGATCAGAGCCTGTATAGTGGGGACCCACTGAGGTCTGGAGCAGCAGTGGGTACTTATAGAAAGAGGTAAAATTGTAAAGAGCGGTGTGATGATAATGATGATGGTGGTAATGCTTGAATATGCTTCCTAGTTGAGTCCTGTGTTCAGGATTTGCTTTATGCTCATGTCCCCACTCAGTGGGAAGAAAGAAAGAAAGAAGAAAGAAAGAAAGAAAGAAAGAAAGAAAGAAAGAAAGAAAGAAAGAAAGAAAGAAAGAAAATTCCTCTTTGAAGCAATGCTCTCATAATGCTCATGAGCATTACTCCTTTGGTGGTATTGTTGACATTTTTATTTTGGTTGCAGAGAATGACAGGAGATTTGCAGGGGCTAAAAGTGGGGATGGACTTCCCGGCCCGTGCTGCTGTCCCTGTGCTGTCCAGTACAGGACTTACCCAATGAAAGTGTTCTGTCTCACTTACACTTGCCCCATATCTAGCACTCCAACAGCTTCATGCCCTAAAGGCCACCATATTGGAAAGGAGGCTTTTTGTGTGTATTTGTGGTATTGGGGATTGAACTCAGGACCTTGTGCTTGCCAGGCAGGCACTTACACTTGCTGAGCTATCTCCCCAGCCCAAAGCCGCCATACTGGGGAGAGCAGAAAACACATCTGTCTTCCCATGAAGTGCTCTGGGTGTCCTCGGCCAAGGCTGCTCTGCTGACAGCTTGAACAGAGTGCTAAGCCACTATCGCACTTCACTCTCTACCTATGCCAGGGCTATTCTGGCATGTTCCAAGGGGTGGGTGCCACCATTCTTTAAACATGAAAATGAGTCGCATTTTTCTATAAATTTCAACAACTAAAATAGGGCTTACTCTTCAATGACAGCTAACACAAACTGCTGTGAGAAATGTCAGGATGTGACATTTGCTCTTTAGTATTCATTTCAGGGAGACAATATGTTCATGGTATCAAATAAAAGATAATATTTCTTTTAAAAAATACACTCACTTTGTTTTGCTATTTAATATCACAATGCTTTGTGTTTCCATGCTTCTTACGTTGTCTTGTGAGAATCTTTGAATTATTTCCTTTCCTCTCCCAGAAGATTCTTCATTTTCCATAATATTTTTACTGTTAATTTTTCAGGATCTTTCATGTAGAAAAGATTATGAACACCAACTTAATATTCATAATGGTCGAGAGCAAGGGGACCTGTCCGTGCGACACCAGGCTCCTCATCCAGGCTGAGCAGACTTGTATCCTTCGACGTCAAGACGCTCAGGGTGGGAAGCCAGTGTAAAGGGGAACCTTTGTGACCTGCTTGCTGTGAGAGCTGTGGTCACCCTGGGGAGGCCAGTTGTGTGTGTGGCCACAGCCTGGGTTTGAACATCAATGTAGATTCTGCATCTCAAGCACCACAAGGAGAATTCAGAACAGTCTGCTGAAGAGCCACATACTACGAGGGTCTGAGTTGGGTGAAAGTAATGGGGCTAGCTCTTGGTTCTTTTGAAAATAAATACATTTTGTTGCACCATTTCTAATCACTTGTGGGGCAGTTGCAACTTCTTGTTCCTTAACAATCTCCTCAGCTGATGGTCCGGACCCTTGTGATATGGTTAAGCAACCCCGCTACCGCAAGGGGCCTGACGTCTGCTTTGACAACAGTGAGATGGTGAGAGAACACATTTAGTGGACTGAAATTCTGTGGTTAAGTGGCCACTGTCTACCAGAATTTTAGCTGTAAAATACAATTTTTTTTTTCTCAAACATCTTAACCATAGTTTTTCTCATTAATGTGGTGTACTTGCTGGTAGGTAAAGATTTTTTTATTTCCAAATTCTTTGTGATTATCATAAATTTAGATAGTTGCTTCTTCTGTCTTTCCACAGAAGCTGTACTTTCAAGCACAACTCCATCAAGTCACTGATATTGCGTGGTTACAAATTGGATGATAAAGGCTTCTAATAAAAATAACTCATCATAGATAGTACTTTATGCATTACCTGCTCACATTTGTGATCACACTTGAAAGCGTGTTATTTTTGTTAGAATACTCCTAGTAGCTTCTGTTTTGTCTTCATTATCTTAAGGACCTGATCTGTAGCTACTTTCCTGTTACAGTTCCAGTTTCGTTTTGTGATATTACCAGAGGTTTATATTATTTCTTAAGCATTACATCTTTTCCTAAGTATTTGAAGTTGTCTCTTTGGCTTTGCAAGGTTAATTTGATAAATTACAAGGCATATTTAATGCATATTATCTAAAGGTGATCACTACTTTTCTTATAAATTATCTTTCCCAGTAAACATTTTTTGACTTATTTATATAGTCAGATGCTTTCAGAGTTATCTTAATTGAGAAAATTTATTCTCAGAGGCAAATGCCATGAAAGCCTCTGTCCACTTTTACTGACTTGAACTGGACCCTTCCCCGGTTCTGAGGTGGCCAGGTGCGTGCCTGTGCTGGGCGGTGGGCGCACACCAACGAGCTGAGAAACAGAGTCTTGTCACCTCACACATTCATTATTCTAAAAATACATCACTGCATCTGTTGACCAACTTGTGTTTTGAAAGAACTTAGAATAGCTTTACAGCCATAGCAAGAATTTCCCGAGACATGTACCAAGCCACTAGATAATGTGAATTTAAAAGGAGAAATAAAACCCGAGACTTGTTAGCTAGTCTGTCCAACTTAGCTCTATAAACGGAATTGACTATTTCATTTAAAAGTGACTCAGGGGCTGTAGAGATAGCTCAGCAGTCTAAAGTGTCTGCATAGGCAAGCTTAGGCAAACGCAGGGACCACAGTTCAGTCCCTGGCACCACATGCTCGGCCAGCCCTGCCCCCAGGGCAGGCTGAGCTAGCACGACACATGAACACATACACACACACGCACACACACACACACACACACACACACACACACACACACACAGAGAAAGAGTGATTCAGAGTGGAAATAAGTATTTTGGCATTTTTTTGTTTTGTTTTGTTTTACCGAGTAACTGAATAAAAATTGCACATTCATATTTGAGGACTGCTACTATCTGTTTCCCCAAAGCATTTGGGGCCCAGGAATGCACATAGTGAGAAACATGGCTCCTCAGCTGTCCCACATGAGCCTCTGATGTTTCAGGAAGAAACAAATTCCCTCAGATGAACCTAAAAGTCATAAATCCCTATGGACCAATAACATCATCATCCTAAGAGTCTGTATCATTTGACCAGAACTTACAAAGGTCTTTCTGAGCTGAGTTTTCAGCAGGGCCAGTTCCTGTAATCTGGCGAGCGAGGGGTTGTGTGTGGAAGTACAGCTCTGCTCAGTGGCTTGTGTGCTGTGGTCTGTCGTGTCTCTCTAGCAGTGGAGTGTCTTGGTAGTGCTTATCTGCGATGGTCACAGTGAATGTGCTCTGGATGGAGGCTCACATGAACTGCTAATTGCCAGCGAATTGCATGAAATCTCATCTTGTGTGTCTTCTTCTCTTCTGTGTTTTCTTTCCTTTCCTGCACTTGCTACTTGGCCCGTTATTAATAGGACCAACTCATGTGCACCGCGAGTCGTGCCTGCACCATGGCGCCAGCTCCTCTCTGCATTTTACTGCAAGTTGTCATGTGGTGCGGATGGTCAGTCGCTCTCTCGAATTTTCTTTTGTTTTGTTGTTGGCTTGAAATATTAGAAAAATGATTCATATCACTAAGTCCACAGTAATAAATGTCATGAGACAATGTTATTAAAATTTTAGTGGTAATATTCTTTTATAAGTGGTGATTTTAAGTGGTATGTAATTTTCTCACACTAAACAGAGCAAAATGAGACTCTTTTACTTACTTAAATATCACATTTTTCTTATATGGTTTTTCAGTAAAGGCTAAGTCAGTGTGGATCAAATTTCTATCTAGGCTTTGTGATATTTCACTTTTACTAGAGGGAAATACTTAATAATTATTAGAGGTGGTTGTACCCACTTATTTTCCAAATGCTAACCATTTTAATAAGCCATTTTAGTTTTATTAAGCATTATATGGGAACTTCAATCATTCTGGTTTTTCTTTTAAATAGATGTAGTTTAAGTAGCTTTTGAGGGTTTTATTCTGAGACTGTTGGTATTCTTGAAATATTTTAGCAGAGCGTTGGTAATTTCTAAAACGATCTTATTAAATGTCAGATTAGCATTGAGTTTCAGAATTTCATAAGCACAATCACTGCAGTGTCGGGGGCTTGCGTTCAGGCTCCGTGTTCCACTCATTTCTGATGTTCTGAAATCACCAGGCCTGCATCACTAGAGCCACTTCTGCTGTGTTCGTTCTTCTGGTCTTCAGGTGACCACTGACTAGAAAGCCACTAGATGGAGATGTGGCTGTAACCAAGCTAGAATGAGCACACAGGGCAGGGAGCATGTGGAGCAGGAGACAGAGTCTCAGCAAGGGGCTGGAGTGGCCCTGAGATGACAATGGTCGCCATAGCAAAAGACGGCAAGGGACTGTGCCTATTGAGGTTCAGTGATTAAGTGTGAAACAAAGGTTAAGTGATTGGGGTCCAATTAAGACATTCTTAAAGCTGACATGCAGGTGCTTATTTGCAATGTAACTTAGTCCCTTCAAAAGTTATATAATCAAATATTTACATAAGAAGAGTAACATGGTGTGATACGCGTCTGTGACTGTGTTTGTGGTCCTAACAGAAGTGAGAAAACCGGAACATCTTGGTAATCAATGATCACATTACACATGTGAGAAGCAATATACACATTGTTTTCACCTGTATCAAGTTTACTTTTCTCAAACACAGAATTTTAGATGACATGTATAAGTTATGAATTAGACATAAAAATGCATCAATGTTTTCTTAGCTATTATATTAAGAAAATGTATGTTTTTTAAAAGCTGCAATGTCATTGTTCCCAAAATGACATGAAAAATGGAAATGTCCAAGTGACATCATTTTTGATCCAGGGTTATTATGCCACAGGTAGAAAAGAAGAACAGACACAGGCAAACAAAAGAGCTGAAATGGTTCATCAAAGCACAAAGCAGAGCAAGGCAGTCATCCCTACTGAGAAAGTGTGTTACTCTACACAAATCCAACATGTAAAAACCTTGTTATTGGATACGCACAACTGCATGTTTAGAAGTCAGTTTTTGGCTGTGTATAAAAATTGTTCTGCATCTGAAGAGTTGAAGACATTCACCCACTTCATTGGTTTTTGTTGTGACGTGACCTCTTAGAGCAGATGGTCTTATGAAGCAAGAAAAGGCCTTACAAAGTAAATTACCACATACACAAATTGAAAACCGGATGAAGAAGTCAAAGAACACACAGACCCCATCAGCAGGTGTGCTAAGCCGCGATGCACTTTTAGATACGACGTCGAGGCTGGGTTATAGTACATTTTTCTTTCTCTTTATGCCGTAGGTAGAGTTCAGCATACATTGAGTTTTTCAAGAAGGAGAAACGATATGACATTAGGTTTGTGTGTCTGAGTGACTTCACTTACCCTTATGGTCTCAAGGTGCACCCATTTCCCCACAAATGGTGCGAGGTTACCCTGCTTTGTAGCAGAGCAGCACTCCGTGTATACACGTGCCACTTTTCCATCCACTCCCCTGTTGAAGCAGAGGGGCAGTTTTCACAGCTGAGCTCCTGTGCATTGCATTCCTGCACACATGATATGTTTGTGGCTGTGGTGCAAGATCATGAGGTAAACTAGCTGTGCTCAATCACATTTCCACTTCTAGTTCTGTGGGAATCTCCGTGGCGCTTTCCACATGACTATGGATGGGGCTGGGTGCAGTCCTCCAATAGAGAAGACTTTATCCTTGATGTCCTCGGTCTAAATGAACTTTGGGACAAGTTCACAACTTAGGTTTTTCTTTCTTTTAATGAATTCTGGAGAAAGAATGGAATGGTTCTTAAATGACATATTCATTGATAACTTTGGAAAAAGCTCTCATGAGAAAGCTTAGTAATATCAGTCTATCAGATTTCAATATATAAAGCAGGGCATGGTGGCACATGCTTAGGAGGCCGGGGCAGCCGGAGGATCATTGCGAGGTCTAAGCCAGCTTGAGCTACATATATAAAGTTGCCAAACTGATACCTTCTAATTCAGTAAACTGTAAGACACAGGCGTGTTTGTGTGGTTGAGGCACCTGCGGACTTTCAGTCTCTCCAGGATGGACAATGCTGAGGTTCGCTACCTAAGCTGCAGCTGTGACTCGGGTGTTGTGAATGTGCCCGGCCCCTCACCCCCACAGCTCCTGGGCTTGTGCCATGCAGAGTGCAGGAGAACCCTCCATCTAGACACTGTTGGGCACAGGTGTCACCTCCCGGATTCAAACGGAGCTGATCCGCACGAAGACAGTGGGCAGAAGGAAGAAGCGCAGCAAGTACAGAATCAAGCGAAAGGCAGTGGAGAGCAGAGAGCACTTGCTCCCCCCCCCCCCCAGTGCAGTCTACAGCTTTGCAGTTGGCTAGGCATTGCAGGAGTCTCCTTGGTAACGTGGGTGCCTCTCAACCATAGCGTTTCATCCCATCCCAATGAATACCGAACCCAAACTGGGGAGTTGGACTTAGTATTTTATGTTTCTGGCATGTCTAGCTAGTCTTTTAGCTACTTTTCACTTTCACTCAGCAATCGCAGCGTGCCTACCCTGCATGCTATCAACCCTCGACCTGTGAGATACTCAGGAGGTACAAATGAACACCAGAAATTGAAGGAAACTAGTGTCCTGCTTTTACTTGTGCTGCAGGCTACCATGTTGGGAGGAAGAGGAGAGCGTGTGCAAAGGCCCTGAGCTCGTGAGCACCCTGGGCTGCTGCAGAGAAGGCCAGCATTTCTGAGACAACATTAGTGGTGAGGCCAGAAGGGAAGCCAGGCTGCAGAGCCTGGGACGCTGTAGGGTGTACAAGGAACTCAGGTTTGATGCAAGGATGATGAGGCATTCCAACGGAGATGTGGAAAGACTTGCTATGTGGTTTTAAGATCACTGCTGGGTTGGAGAGAGATTGGAAGGAGGCAGAGAAGAAGGAAGAAGAGGAGAGAGGAGGCTGCTGCAGAGGGTGGGGCAGGAAGCCTGCAGGACTGAGCTGGCTGGGAAGCAGCAGGCGTGGCTGGAGTCTGGAGCAGGGAAAGAGGTCATGTCATGCTCATTGTAGGTCCTACAGAGAAAAGAGGACCCTCAGGGACCTGGGTCATGTACAGTCATCCACTCAAGAAGTGCCCTGGGCAGCGGCTGAGGAGAGTGTGTGCCACGCGAGGTCGTGATGGTCACTGGGACACAGGCAAAAGAGGCAAAGGCTGGTGTGGAACTTGGGAGAGCATAGGGCTGTAGGTGGAAGGTCGTGCATTATTAACCTGCGGGTGCTATGCAAGTACTGCGGAGCAGGTTAGAGCATGAGAAAAGAAGTCAGCATGAAGGAGGGAAACCAGGAGAGGGGAGGGGAGAGCACCCCAGGAGCTGCGTCAGGGCAAAGCAGAGGGGTGCAGGGGAGAACGTTTCAACAGAGAAAATTTATGCAACAGTACTCCTGATAAGCCAGATGCAGGAAGACTAAGCGCGGAGTCTTTGGTGATTCCCTTTCAATTTCTGGGAGGATTTTTGGAAATTGAAGTTGCCTTTCATAGATCCTTCACTCTCAGCCTTCTCCGCAATAAATAGAAGAGTTGCACGGTCTCCAAATGCAGCTCAAGAAACAAATGTTATTTGTTTACTAAGTGACAGGCACAGTGCTAAGCTCTGCCAGTCAAACCCAAAGCAAAAGGTCGGATTTTTTTTGGAGCTTAACATCTTTGTGGAACAATTCTCATAAAAAAGGAGTTTTGTCCATCCATTCATTTATATAATCAAATTTTCTGATTCTTGGATGCTGAACCTTTGATGAATAAAAGATGCTTACAAGAATGGTTAGATGTGAAGATTTTAAAATGAAATTCATTAACCTAAAAAGAGTTAAAGAACATGAAAAATGCTACAGAACATGAGAGCTAAGAATAACAGATGAAGAAACCCTTGACCTTCGTAGGAAGTCTGTGTGTGCCTACGCCATAGGAAGCCCTCCTCATACACGGTCAGAACTCTCTCTCGAGCTTTGTGCTTTATTCTGGATATGGCTTCCACCTGTCCTTTCATTGTTATTTCTTCAAATATATTGGCAGGGTTTTGTAAGTTTAATTGTTGACAAAGATTCTACAAACACATCACATGTTCATCTGAGAAAATGAATATAATCAATGTGAGAAATGGAACCATTTGTTAAATTTATTTTTCTTGTGATGCACAGTAGCTAAAACCTTCATACTTTGGATTCATGAAATTCTATTAATGTCTTACATTGATAAATATATAGAACTTGTCATACCATGGCAGTGATTGTTTAATTGGCTGATTGCTCAAAATAGGTTTCATTATTAAAGTATGTCCTCTCTAATCACCAACATCTACAATTAAGAATGTGTAGCATTCTTAAGCGGTGGTAGGCAAATTGCCTTACCCACAGTGGTAAGGGGGAAAATCTAGGTGAGTGAAATTTATTTGGATTGCAGCTAAAGCGGTTTTATAAGGTGAGTGCGAGGGTGAGATAAACAAGGGTTCCTCTGCAAGGTTTCCTTTCTAGATGTCTTTCAGGATGCTTACATTTCCTTTCCTCTCCACCAGGAGGACTACTCTGACTGTGGCGGTGTTTCGGGATTAAGTTCGTCCCTGTGGTCCATTCTCGGATTCCAGTTTCTACTCCTCTGGCTGCTGTCCGGAAGCCGCCACTACTTATTGTGACCTTCCGAAACCCGAACCATATCATTCAAGTCAAGACCCTGCCGAAAGAGGAGCCCTGGGTGATGTCACAGCAGGGTCACCTGTGGAGTCAGCGACATCCTAGCTGGACCTTTATCATGGTGTATCTGAGGCACAGACCCATGGGGCGCCCATGGGCTGCATGCCAGGGTGTCCGACCGTGCGCTTGTGTGAATGCCGCACCACCTTCATAGACCATCCAAGCAAACATTCTCTTTATGCTTTACTGGGAAATGGGAGTGGTGGTCTTGCTAGTGAGGCACAGAAGGGCTCCCCACACGATTGCTATGCATCACGACAAACCTCTTGATTTTGACCGGGAATTTCGACTTGCTGCAGATTTACCAAGAAAATCTGTGAGGAGAAGTAGTTAGTTTGGCCTTCATTTATCCTATTAAAAGTTGATTCCTACTTTGAGTAGTTCCTGACTCAAGAAGGACGAAGAGGGAAAGAATTAACAGTGGTCTAAATTGCTGAGAATAATGGCAAATTTTCTACAAAAATTTTGCCAGGAATAAAATGCCTTATGCAGAGTGATTTCCCTGCCAAAAATAAAACACAACTGATATCCAATGAAAGGGGGTAGTAAATTGACAGTTTGAAAATAATAGCTAAGAAATTGTTAAACTAAAGGTGCTGGAGGGTGAAATCTGGATCTATTTTCTCATAAATATAAGCCCTATAAAGTTCTGATGTAATGTTCCTTTCGTTTGCAGTATGGTTATGTAGTGCTAGCCAGATATTAGCAAAGCTCTTACGAGAAGCTCACTGGGGGGAGGGGAAGTGTTTTTCTTGTGATAAATGAAGTGGGGTTACAAGGGTATTTTGCATGATGCTGCCGCTGCTATTTTAACATTTTGGTTTGTTTTTCTCTTATTGTAGAGTGTAGTCTATTGAGAAGTTACCCGAGTGACATGACTGTCATGTAAGAATCTGAAACTTGCAGTGTAAACGCACCTAAGTCAGCTTTTAAAAAATGTTGTGAAAAGACTCTGAATATACTGTGCGGTGTAGCACAGGAGGAGGGGCTGGGGACTCACGAGATGAGAATCAGTGGGTTTTATACAGATTCGTGCTTTTGCCTGAAAACCTATGTACAGATATTTTAAGTACATAAATCAGATTTAACACATTTATTTTTTGAAAAGTACATATATGTTCTCAATGAAGCTACATCCTAGGTTTCCTGTTTGCTCATTTCACCCGAGCGTGGACAGTCTGAGCTCTGGCCTCCACTCCTGAGGCTGTGGTTACTCGGCCAAAGTTGCATGTCGTGTGATCAGGGTTTTCTAACAATCTGAACAAACAGGGAACCTCGGCGCTCTGCGTATGCACACGAACACTTGATTGTGAATAACAGACTTTGTTTTTATACGACCTCATCGGTGAAAATGCTTAGTGTAGTAAGTTGGGTATTTCATTATAGAGTAATATGGTATCAAAATATTATTTATGCTTTTAAAAATTATTTTCAGGGGTAAACAGTATTTGAGGAAAGAGTGAAAACAATGAATGTGTAACTCTATGAATAGTCTATAATTTTATTGGAGGCTGAAAGTATGCAGATATTTTTTATGAAAAAAATGCATTTTTCTTCATTCAGTCATGCCAAATATTGGTGTGTGTGTGTATATGCTGGAAATTTTCTTATATATAATTTTAACATCAAAGTTATTTACATTACCTAGCATGCTTTTAT
>PVKN010011395.1:0-21708 GCA_004027915.1 Capromys pilorides | reverse complement strand
AACTAAAACATTCTATGATTAAACTAAGAGTGGTCTACAAAAGAAACCAAAGTGACATAAGAATGGGGAGGGGGGGGGTTTCCCATGTACAATGTTATATAACATCTTACCTCAGCACCTCTCATTTTTCCTGGGACAGGAAAACTTGCTCTACATGGTCTGAAAAGGTGATTTTCTGGCTGCTGAGGCCCACTGAATGGGTAGAGTGAGTGGGAGGTAACAATTCTTTTTTAGGGGTGAGGCTTTTCCACAAGGCAGAGTGATAGTTAACAGGAGATACAGCCTCACTTCTACAGTTGGTTCCTTACACCATCTATTTTGCATCCGTTCATTCAACAAACACTTACTCAACATCAATTTTATACCAGGCACTATGCTCAACATTGATTTTTTTTTTTTTCAACATTGCTTTTTCCTAGTTCCTAGTCATACTCAAGCTCAGTTAATTTCTTAACTGAATGAACTCTGTGGTCTCTTTTCAAGTTTATGTTTTCCAGTAATGTTAAATATATTCAGTCCCTCAAGTTACCAGCTAGGAACTACCCAGTGATGTTCCTTTCATTATATTTGGGTGGCACTTAATGAGATCTAATAAGAGGCAGAAGATCTCTGTAATAAAAATTATAAAGCATCGATGAAAGAAACTGAAGAAGGGAGGGTATGGGTGACATGTGTGTCCTTAACCCTTTTGTGGGTTGAAGGATTCATGCTGATAAATGTCCACATTACCCAAAGCAACCACATATATAGTACAACCTCTATTAAAATATCAATGATACTGACCATAGAACTAGTAAAAGCAATTCTAATATTTATATGGGAGCACAACACACAACAAATAGCGAAAACCATTTTGTGCAAAAAGAACAACATAAGAGACATCACAATACCCGATTTCAAAATATATTACTGAACCACAGTAATTAAAACGTATTTTTGGCTAAAAACAACACATAAGCTAGTGGAACAAACAGAAAGCCTAGAAGCATACCCAGTCATCCACAGCCAAGTGATCTTTGACAAAGAATCATCAAAAACACTAAATGCTAAGTCTCTGCAACAAAAAAAATGATAGGAAAATTAGATACATACAGCTAGAAGAATGAAACTAGACCATTATCTCTTACCACATACAAATATCCCTCAAGGTGGATTAAAGATTAAATATAAGACCTGAAACTAAGAAACTACAAGAAAACAAAAGGGAAATGTTTCAATACAATGAAATGGGCAGACTGTTTGGATAAGATTCCCAAGCACAAGACTCAAAAGTAAAAACCAGACAAATAGATTCATATCAAACTAAAAGCATATGTGCAGAAAATGAAATGGTAATGAAGAGTGAAGAGAAACCCTGTAGCGTAGGAGAAAACATTTGTGAACCTCCCATCTGACAATGGGTTAACAACCAAAATACATAAGGAACTCAATACCCCAAATCATCACATAATCTAAAACTGGACAGTATACTCACAAGATTTTTCAAAAGAAAAATAAAAATGGTCAGCAGTAATATGAAAAAAAAAGTTTGATGTCAATAATCATCAGGGAAATACAATTAAGTCTAACTACCAGGTGGTAACTATCATCAAAAAGACAAAAGACAAATGCCAGAGAAAATGTGAAGAAAAAAGGGAACCCTGTTACACATTTTGAGTAATGACATAAACCAATGTAATCACTACAGAAAGCAGTATGGATTTACTTTAATCTCAAAAGAATGGAATTACCATACTATCTAGCAATCTCACCACATACGCAACAAGTGTATGGTGTCCATGAGATCATGTTCTATGTTTACTGCAGTATTATTCACAATAACTAAGAAACAGGAACAATCTAAGTGTCCATCAACTGATGAATGAATAAATAGAATGAGATGTGTATGCACAATAAAATACCATTCAGCTATAAAAGTATGAAATCCTGTCATGGTGACAGCATGGACAGAACTGGAGGTCATTATGTTGGCCAAAAAGAGCCCAGCTCAGAAAGACACATACTGAAGGATCTCATTCGTGTATATGATATAGAAAAGTTGCTGTCATAGAACCTGAGGTTGCATAGTGGTTACCAGAGGCTGATAGTGTAAAAGCAATTGGGGGGACAAGGAAAAGCTGGTGGATGGATACTAAGTTATAGTGTGAGAAAAGGAATAACTTCTGGCGTTCTGCTGCACAGTTGAGTGAATTCAGGGAGCAATAATATCCTATCGAGGGGCTAGGGAGATAGCTCTGTGGCACAAGTGCCTGCCTGGCAAGTGCAAGGTTGTGAGTTTGAACCCTGGTCCCACCAAAAATAACTAAATAATAAAAAAAGGATGAACCATAAGGTCTTAATGGTAAGTGAAGTTCACACTTTAGAGAAAAAGAAAACAAGATCTTGTTATCTGCAGAGTCTAAGAAAGTCATATTCATAAAAATTAAGAGCAGAGCTGGAATAGTGGTTGCCACAGGCTGTGTGATGGGGAGGAGGAATGAGGAGATGTTGGGCAAAATGGGGAGGAATGGGGAGATGTTACCATTACAATATGAATAATTCTATCCATCTAAAGAACATCATGACAATTACAATTAACAGTGCTGTACTGTATACCTAGAACATGTTAAAAGAGCACTTCTCAAATATTCTCACATGAAAAAGAAGGGAGATAAAGGGAAAGAACAAAAGGAGAAGAAAAAAACATGTGAAGTGACTACATTAATCAGCTGGCTTGAGTTAATCATTTTGCACTGCATACACAACAAAATATGTCATATAGGATAGATGTATTCAATTTTATTTGTCAATTACACTTCAAAGGTAGGGGAAAATAAAACGAAAACACTTAAATAATTTTTAAAAAGAACTGCAGAGGCCTTTCCTTATTCAGGTAATTCTCACAGCTGATACCTGATAATGGTCTAAGCACTACCTCAATGTGCACCCACCACCTCCCCATGAGAAAGCATCAATTATCTAGAATAGTGTTAACTGTTTGACTGCGAAGGAGCGCTCTTCGCATTATGGAGTAACATAAGAAGTGCACGATAGCGGTCCTTAGCAGTCAAACGGTTAAGCACTACAAAGCCTTTCCAATTATGCCACCTTAGTCAATCCTCAACAATGGGAAACAGCTATTATTATTATTATTATTATTATTATTATTATTATTATTATTATAAATGTATTTGATATAGGGTCTCACTATACAACTTGGAATTGTAGTGATCCTCCTGTCTCAGCCTTACCAGTGCTGCGATTACAGGCGTGTGCCGCCATGCCCATTCTCAGTCTCTGGCTCAGTGTGCCTGGGGGCAGGGCCAGCGCAGCATGTGGTATAGGGGATTGAACCTGGGTCTTGCACTTGCCTAGGCAGGCACTTAGGCCCCTGAGCTCTCTCCACAGCCCCAAGATAGCTATTATTCAACTTATTTTGCATAAAAAGAAAACAAAATTTGTACAAATAAACTAATTTGTCCTAGCTAATACAATTCATGAATAGCTAAACTGGAACTCAAACCCTGTCAACAGGTTGCTGCATCAGGGGTTCTTCCATTCCCTCTCCCTGCCAAACTCTCTTTAGGAGTTTGCCATGAGAAACAGGCAGGATGCAGTGGCCTCAGCTTGCCTTTCTGTGAAGGACAAATGTCACCCCAAAGGGAAGAGAATCAATCTAGCCAAGGGACAAGAATGTAAGGCCTATCATCTAAATAGCCTAAGTGAATTTATTTTTTTTTTTAAATTTTATTTACTTATTTATTTGTTTGCTTGTTGTGCTTGTTTGTTTCTTTATTTATTCATTTTGTGGCTGGCTCAGCCTGCCCTGGTGGTGGCGCTGGCGCAGCATGTGGTGCCAGGGATCGAACTGCAGTCCCCGCAGTTGCCTGAGCCCTCCTAAGCAGGCGCTTTAGACCACTGAACCATCTCGTCAGCCCGCCTAAGTGAATTTAAAAGAGTAGAATCTGAGAAGTTATGAGAAAAAAAAACCTAGGGAAAAAAAACAAAAACAAAAACTAGAAAGAAGCTGCAAACTTTAAATTACATACTACTCTAGAAATTAAGAAACCCTTGCACATTATACAAATTAGCTATACACATTAGCAAAAAAAGAAACATTTTGGTTCCTTAAAAGTTAAAATTTGAATAGAAGTATGATTAAGAGACAAAGTCAACTAAAAATGCTTAAAAAAAAAATGTAAGAAATCAAGAATTTTAGGTTCCTCAGATAAAGATGCAGAATTCAGCACATGAGGTGAGGAAGAACTGTGCTTTTCGCCCTGTGGTCCTGAGATGACAGAACAGCAGTGTGCTCACAGGGCTGGCCGGTGGTGTGGCCTCTCACTTCCTGCACTTGCTCACCTTCTACAGCCGTGCCCAGGAAGAACTTTAAACTACACTGAAAAGTGTTCTGCTTTCCCCTTGCTTTGTGCAGAGATCAGTGGAAAATACAATTAGTCAAATGTTTTTTTGTTTGTTTTAAAATGGGGTGAGGCTCTACAGTCTGGTTCACAATGTTCTGAGGCCCTGCTGGGACTAGATCTGATTGAGGAAAGGTAAGGAGTTAACAGTGGATCTTGATCTGTTTCATGTTGATACAATCTGAGTACCAAAGTATTTGCAGATAAAAGGATATTCTCTTGCTTTTTATTTAGTAAAGTAATGCTAATCTAACTAGATGCAGCAAGTATTTCTTACGAATCTATAGGCATCCCTGCAACTACATCATAGTTAAAGACACAAAAATAACAAACAGAAAATTCTGACTTGCTAAGTTGGGAGTAGTGGCACCCACTATTTTAATCACCCCAGAGCTCTGGAAGGCTGAGTAGGAAGATTAAAAATCTGAACCTGCCCCGTGTAATCTGGTAACCTAGCAAGCCCTTATCTCACAATAAAAAATTAAAAAGGTCTAGAGCTACATGCCAGTGAAAATGTCCCAGGTGCAGTCTCCATTATGGAGATAAAAGAAGAGGGGAAAGGAGAGGGGAGGGTAGAAAGGAAGCAGGGATGGATGGACAGACAGAAGAAGAAGGAAGGAGCTTATTTGCTGCCATATTTTACTTTTTTACAGGAGATCTGTCTTTAGATTTTTATTTGTTAGTGTTTTGTTTAATGGTATTATCGGCTTATTTGTTGACTTATTCAGTGGAAGTGGCAGTACACTTTTCATTGAGTTAGAACTTGTAATATAAGATTCCCTCTTAATTTTATGATAAAATATAAAACTAAGTATATTGAGTTCTCTAGAGAAGCAAGATCAATATAAAAATATGTATAACTACACAAAAGGATTTATTAGGTAAACTTGCTGGATTAGCGGTAAAAGCGCCAGACTGATCAGCTGCAAGATCGGAGGCACCTGAACCCCAACTGGTTCGGTTCTCTGCATGCTTGCTAAGACCCAGTGGTTTTCCAAAGCCAAAGGCCTGGAAAGTCACTACAGGGCCACCAGAGTGAGCCTGCGCTAGAAAGCCGAAGAAACTGGAGACCAGTGTCCAATGGCAATGGTGCCCTGGAGCTGTTTCCAAGCAGGGAGCTGCTTATCCTTCCCTATATGTCCTGCCCAAGCTATGAGCCTTCTGGCGCTCACATCCACGGGTCTTCCTTCCTCATTTTACTGGCCTATACACCAAGTCACAGAAACAAGCAGGAGTCGCTAATCTGTTAGGCAGCTCTCACTCAAGGGAAGGCGACACATCACAGTATCACCCTAGGCTTTTATAAGATATCACTGTTTTCTACCACATGACAGCTATGTTTCACTTTCTCTATTCACTGTGCTCCTGTATCAAGAACTTGACTGGGCTGGGGAGATAGCTCAGTAGAATAAGTGCTTGCCTGGCAAATGCAAGGGCCTGAGTTCAATCCCTGGTTCTGAGAGAGAGAGAGAGAGAGAGAGAGAGAGAGAGAGAGAGAGAGAGAGAGAGAGAGAAAGAACAGAACTTGACTGGTTAAAAAAAGGTCACTGGAAAGTCACAAAACTATGATTTTATGATCATGGAATGTCCTCACCTCACCAATGG
Organism: Capromys pilorides; assembly: GCA_004027915.1. NCBI lineage: Eukaryota > Metazoa > Chordata > Mammalia > Rodentia > Capromyidae > Capromys > Capromys pilorides. The sequence goes on along the minus strand of PVKN010011395.1, from coordinate 15,703 downwards.
TAATGCTGTCAATGGTTGTCTGAGATTCACTTAAAATAAATAACATTAGGGAAGAACTTTGTGAAAGAAACCTACTGGACCCCAAATTGGTAGCAGAAAGGAACCAAAAGTTAGTAAAGGGAAGGCCACTAACATGTGGAGGGTAGCTTCATTAGCTTCACTCACTGAAACAAAATGTGGGGGGAAAACTCATTATTCAAACCAGATGCTGATTTTTAAAACATTCACTTCAGTGAGGCGATGAACTGTTTCTATTTTCTTTTATTATGAATATGAATTATAAAGCAGACATATTACCACATTAATAAGGGCACATTTGAAGTTTGTAAAGTTGGTCTGAAAAGGAACCGGATATAGGCAACCTGCTCGCAAAAGTTTATTGCCAAGAGCATTCTGTTTCTAGTTTTAATCAAGTGACAAAATAAATACTGTAGTGGCTTTAAGACAAATGGTAACAATGAAATTACCTTCTAATGATAATTAGCCCCAAGTCTTGGTTACTTCCAGTTCAGATGATGTGGTCTGGAGGCACACAATATGCTGTGTTCAAGCATCTCCAGCAAGAGCAATAGTGAGGCCCTTTCCAGGTTGACAGTTAGCTAAGCCAGGAGCTGGACAAGGAGGCAGAAACTCAAGAGTGCTACACAAACTCAGAGTGCTCAAGAGAAAACACTGTGTCCATAAAAATTCGTATCAAGCACAAAACACTCATTAAAAAAAAAAAATGGCCCACCAATAATAGCCCTCTTAAAAATGCTTACTCTCTCTTATCAGAAGAATGACAAGCAGCAGGTTACAACTCCTGGAGAAAAGGACACATCGCTTGTAAAGAACAGAGCTAGGTACTTTCTTGAAGGAAGAAAGCAAATCAGCCAACACGGGGATGGCACTCAGGAAGAGGACCTGGGCCTCTGGATACAATCCCAAAGGAAAAGGGGATGGATGCTGGCCGTGGGGAGTTAACAGAACCATGTGGCACAGTTTCCAGGTGCTCCAAGTCCACACCAGGGTATTGCCATCCCACAAGCCAGTGGAGGTGAACCTATGGCCCCTGTGCCCCAGGGGGATGTTTGTATCACTAAAAGCTCCAAAAGGTTCACCATGACTGCTCCAAACAGTGTTGTGGCATCAAGGGCTGTTTTTCTTGATTTATGCAGATAGGGCCACCACATTTTAGAGATGGAGATAATTGTCACCTTCATTTCACAGAGAGGATCAAGGAGGCAGAGTGAGTCCTCATGGAACTGACCAATGACAAAGCGGCTCCAGCCCACATTCCTGAATCCTCCCTCCCTCCTTTAGACCGCTGTGAGACTCTGAACAGCCACTAACAATGGCTACTGAAAAATTATGGCAGGTCATCTCTGTTATAAGAGGACATACTCCTCTCTGGCTTTCAATACCAGACAAGTGCAAAAGAAAATCTACACTCACCTTGCAACTCTAAATCCTACTAACTAGGACCAGCCAGATAGCTCAGTGGACTAAAGCACCTGCTTAGGCAGAGCACAGCAGGTGAGGTTCAATCCCTGGCGTGCCATGCCGGCCCCACCATCAGGGTGTGCTGAGATGGCAATTGAGACTGGTTGTGGCGGCATGTACCTGTAATCCCAGCACTTGGGAGGCTGAAAACAGGAGGATCACTACAAGTCCAATCTGTGTAGTGAGACTCTGTAGCCCCTGTGCTAAAAACAGAGAGAGAGAGAGAGAGAGAGAGAGAGAGAGAGAGAGAGAGAGAGAGATTTTGATTGATTTTATTTCTTCTTTTTTCTTTTGAGTAAAACCAAATCAGGAGAAGGATTGGGGGAGGCCAACATGCAGGAAGAATTTTCCACACAGAGTGCACACTGCCGTGCAAGCCCACCAACCAGCCCATGCAGTGCTTCACTGCTCCTGGCTACAGACTTCCTGTAGCTGGAAAGCATCCCTGATCCCTTCACCTTCCGACAACCACCTGCCGCCTTTACCTTCTGGAAACACAGGAACCCAGCCAGCCTACAGTTCTGCTCTTTGGACTGAACATAAATACCTCTCATCTTGCAGTCTGAACACAGCCCTGTAAAGCAGAACTCACTGCAGCCTTAGCGCTACTGACATTTCCACAGATTGTTACCTCCTGCTTTTAGGGAGGCTGGCCCCTGTAAAGCTAGAACATCCCAGGTCTGTGCTCTATGGCTTTGAGCCTGCTTTCCTCGGTTGATGGACCAGACAAACAGAAACACCAGCCAGGCAAGCTAGGCACAATGCAACCAACTTCACTCTCCAAAGGATCATCTAGACATCTGCTGGTGGTTTCAGGATCTAGGAATATGAAAAATCAATGCAACATGTGTTCTGCACTTGTAGAGGGCAGGTACAGTACATTTCAGACTAAATATAAAGATCTTTTCAAAAGGTGACTGTGATATTAAGATGACAAGTGCATGACACAAGAAAACAGGACAAGGACATGGGGTGTGGCTTAGAGGTAGAGCCCTTGCCTAGCAGGGATGAGGCCCTGGATTTGGTCCTTAGCACCCAAGTAAAACAAAGAAAACAGACTAGGGGACAGCACAAGAGCCAGCGAAAGGTCTCATGGACTGGGATTATAAAATGGGTAGTTTTCCAGGCAACGAACTGTGACGTGAAGGGACATTTCCAGCAGAAAGGACAGTGTGTTCAAAGACTCATTTTATGAGGTGGCCTGCAGCCCAACAAATAAAGACAAACAATGTCTGTATAGGAAGAGAGGCAGACATGAGCAAAGGGAGGGTCTCAGATTATTACAACGCTCTCCAAGGCATCTAGGAGCCAAGGAAGGGAGGGCTAAAGGCAGGAGAGTGACATGCTTAGGTTGCTTTTTTTTTTTAAGTGATTCTGGCAGACACGCTGAGTGTGGGCAGGAGTCTATATCAGTGCTGCACAAAGGGAATGAAATACAAGCCACAGAGCTGAGCCACACATATAATTTTAAATTTTCTACTAGCCACATTTAAGACAGGAAATAACGAGTGAAATTAATTTAATAATATATTTTAAATCCTCAAATCAAAACTATTATCATTCAACATGTAATTATTATCTTTAAAATTACGAATGAGATAGTTCACTTTTTTTCCCTTCTTCATACTGAGTCTTCTAAATCAAGCACACATGCAGCAATAGGATCTCAATAGGACTAGCAAAAGGGACAGCGAGATAGCTCAGTAGAATAAGCACTTGCCTGGCAAGTACAAGGTCCTTAGTTCAATCCCTGGTAGGGGGTGGGGATGGGGGAAATACATCAAAAATCAATAAGACTAGCAGGATTTAGGTACTCAACACCGACGTGGCCAGTGTCTACCACGCTAGACAGCACAAGTCTAGATAAACCACAAGACCACTGAGAAGGCTGTAGTGAACAGTCTACATGCAAGATGAATGAACTCTGGGCAAATCTTTCTGGCTGAAGATATATGTCCAACTTTGACTATAACGCAAAATTTAAAATACGTAATTGTAAAAACTTGGGTTAAAAATTTACATGGTTTAAAGACAAAAATAACTCAGTTTGGCACAATGAACAATGGTGCTCTTTTCCTGCTTCTGCCCCTTCCCTGTCCATGCCACCTGCTAGATGCAGCCACTTTTATTGACATCCTCCTTTTGTTTGTGTCTAATATTTCTCCATGCAGATACAGCAGAGGTAAATTCAGACTTGTCTCCTTTCTATATTAAAGGGGGCGGAGCCAGGGAGATGGTTCAGCAGTCTAAAGTGCCTGCCTAGGAAAGCTTAGGCAACCACAGGGACTGTGGTTTGATCCCTGGCACCACATGCTGCGCCAGCCCCACCCCCAGGGCAGGCTGAGCCAGCTAAAATAAAGGTGGCATACTATGTATTCCTTACTTTCATTTAATGTATCTTTCCAGATAAATATATATGAAGTTTATATTTAAATACATATATATACTGTCAAATATATATATATAATTTTTTCCACATTCTCCTTAAAGTGCTATACGATATTCCACTGCATGGATGGATCATGGTTTATTTAGCCAGTGTTCTACTAATGAATACTTGAATCATTTCCAATATTTTCTACCACAAACAATGGCTTAATGGAAACCCTGCTACGTCCATCCCTTCATATGTATTCAGATGTATCTGTAGGCAAGACTGTCAGCAGCAGATTGCTGGCTCAAAGGGCCACTGCATTTGTAATCCTGACAGGCACTGCCAATCTGGGCTTCACGAGGGCTGCACCACCTTGTGCGGCCCTAAGAAGTACAACACTAATTTCCCTACAGCTGTGCAACAATGTGTGATTGTCACACTCCAGAATTTGGGCCAATCTGATGAAGTGAAAAGCAGCTCTTCAGCATAGTTTAAATTTGCATTTCCTACATTCTATGTGAGGGTGAACTTTTTTAGGTTAAAAGACAATGCATTTATTTTATGAATAATCTATTCTTGTTCTTTGCCTTTTTTCTGTTGGTATGTAAAGTCTGTCTTGTTAATATGCAGGTGCTCTTTATATGAAGAGATTAATTTTTTGAACATAATTCTTTTGTTGTTAATGTTATTGATAAAGAGCCTCACTACACAATTCAGCCTTCTTGGGATCCTCCTGTCTCAGCCTCCCAAGCTTTTGTCCAGTATGCTTTTTCTGTTTGTTATGTATCTTTTGAATTTGCTTATGGTGTTTCTTTAAAAAAAAAAAAAAAATCAAGTAAAAATGTTTTATTCAATTTAATCAAATTCATCACTAACAATCCTTATTTTCAAGCTTATAAGGAATTTCACCCATATTTTCTTCTCAGATGACTTGAAGCAGAACCAAATATACATTCACATTTTGAAATCAATTTTTAAAATATTGACTTTCAGCTCAGTTGTAAAAAAAAAAATTGCATAGTACACACAAGGCCCTAGGTTTGATCCTAGCTCCATACCCACGTATGCACAAGATCTATTTTCATTTTTTTATAATGAGAGAGAGCAGACATTTTCTGAATTGCCTTCCTGGCTTCTTCTTCTTTTTTTCTCCCCCACAATATTTTGTGAATATCATACTCATCATCACATAAAGATAACTATCAAACTGGAGCGCATGTGAATGGCATGGGATTCAGGACCAGCTTTGTATTTCTCTGGATACCCTGGCCCAAATACCATGCTAAAGCTTTCATAGTTAGTCTCCTGGAAACATAGTTTTTAAGTACTACATTACATGTGTAAGCACATCTTACAAGCTCATGGTTCTAATTCTCTAGTCTAGACACTGTGGAGGTAAACAAAATTTATGCTATTCAGTTCTGTGTGGGAACTGTCAAGTTTTGTGAAGCTGACTTCATCACCATCAGTATCTTTTAACCAGATGCTGAGCTTGAAGGGAGACACGGACATAAATTGCCTTTCAGAACCATACAATATGAGGTCACCAAATTATCTTTCCTAATTAATTTGTTTAAAAGGGAAGCAACATAACACAACTAAAGTCTGGCAAAACTCTCAATGATGACAGAATTCTGGTTTACCCAAGCTCATTTTATATGATCATCAATGTGGTATTCCAAAGAAATATAACAAAGAAAGGAAGGAAGGGGAAAACAGGAAATTGAATCTGAAAATGATCCATCTCTGATGGAAGTTTCTTTAAAAAGGATTATTTCTTGAGTTTCTCATAAAGCTAAATAAAAATACAGGGCATTTCATACACTTGTGTGTCTTTTCTTACCCATGAGCCATGCAACCTTCTCTGCATATTTCTGACTGGAGTGCATGTGCTGCTGAAGCATGTACAAATAATTTTTTTCCCCAAAAAAGATTGGGTATTTTCAGTTTTTTCAATTCAAAAATTTCTAATGAACTAGAGTTTTTAAAGTAAAAACATGAAAGCAATAGTATTCTATGGTTCCTTTTTTCTTAGCATCCTTCAAGTTTTGATACATACTGCACACATTACTCTGTCATTTAAAGCTGTGAAACTACTTATTATAGATCAGTTTCTAAGAGGGATTCATACATACAACGAAGAAAGAGGAGCGGAGAGGAAGAAAATTTGAGGGGACTGAGGGAGGGAGAGATATTGGAAGAGAGGAAGAGGGAGAGAGAGATTGAAGAAGAAAGGGGTGAGGAAAAAGGGAGGAGGAAAGAGAGACACAGACACAGAAAAAGAAATGAGCAGCGTATCCTTGAAAAACAACAAAGGATCAGTTCTCACAGTGTATGCTAGGTGACCAGACACATACTGTACTAGAGGCTTCCCAGGGATACCACTAGCATATTACATCAATACAAATAAAGTGATCCCATCCAGGAAGCAGGAAAAGTGTGGGGAAGAGGGCAAGGAGAGTGCCCTGGAGTAGAGGCTGAATCGTCCAGTCTAGGTAGAGCTCCCTAGATCTCTCATGTTTCTCAAACAACGAATTAAGGTAGATGCCAAGAGCCTTGTAAACCAAGAGACCCGCCCCCTTATTTTCCTAATCATTCCCACCCCTAGGAAGCTGCCTCTTCTCAAGGTTGCCTGCAGAAAATTGCCCAGAAACCTGCTCTCCAGCCCTGGATGACTCTCCTGGATTTCTATCTTTTCTCAGCCTGCAAGTGCCTAGGGGAGGTAGTTTATCTTTGCATCATGCATATTGTTATGGCTTGCATATAAATGTCCCTGCAAAGCTTCATGTAGTCATAGGGGGAGATTTTCAGAGGTGGCTGAATCTACATTGTATGACGCTGGGATTAAGAGTGTGCGATTACTAAATCAGTTCACTGATTGGTCTGGCACTGCCCTAATCCCAGTACCCTACGGACAAAATAAAAGGAGCAGAAAGACACTGCTAAGGTCCTTTGCTAGTCTGCTTTCCTACCATAGATCAAGAACTGTGTCTCTTCTGGGCTGCCTGTCTGCTGTGCCATCCTGCCTTGGAGCCAGCTGATTAAGTTTACAAACTGCAAGCTAATAAATCTTTAATCACAGATACCATTTTAGACATTTGGGATCTATTAATACAGAAACAATGTTTAATCTTATCTCTTAATCTGATCTTTTCTGCTTCTCATACTACTAGCCCCAACACAATTTTGAGCCTTATCTCTACATAAATATTACTTCTATACCAGTATCAGTAGTTATGTTGTGATATATTTGTATTTCCAATGACGTCTACAAAATGCCTATTATGTATTGGATCCACTGGCAGGTGAGCCAGGTAGACTTGGCCTTCTCTGCCCATCTACCTGTCAAGCCTCCCTGTGACCATGTCCTCAGCCCTCCCCCTGGGTTCACTGAAATGGAAATTGGAACTCAATAACGTTCCCTGAATCTCATAAAGGGCCAATATAGCCTTTGCTTGAGTTGAAAACATCACATTTAATGGGGCACAGTTGTGCAAATGTGGTCAATGAAGATAAACATGTGTCATATTTGTATATTTCTCTGTGAGGCTCAGAGTTTAATTGAGCAAAGGTTGTGAACCCCTCATCATCAGGTTGGACATGCTGCAGGTGTTATTTTAGGCAGCTCTTCTTTGCTATGGGTGAGTCCCATCACTTGCAAGCTGTCAAAAATCCTTTCTCAAGCTCCCTTCAGATCTAAAGGATGGTTTCGGGCCAATATTCACAAGGAAAGAAACATTTTCAAGATCAAGAATATTCTTTACGCCAGGCATGGTGGCTCACGCCTGTAATCCCAGCATTTGGGAGGCTGAGGCAGGAGGATCAATGTGAGTTCAAGACCAGCCTGGACTACAAAATTGAGCTCAAGGCCAGCATGAACTGCACAGCAAAACCCTGTCTCAAAAAGACCAAAAAAAAAAAAAAAAAAAAAAGAATATTCTTCACATTTATGAAAACTTGAAATACCGGAGGCTTCCTATCCAAAGCAGTCTGCAAGTGGCACTAGTTCTGTTCAATTAAATGAACTGGCCAGGTGTGGTGGCGCACACCTGTAATCCCAGCACTTGGGAGGCTGAGGCAGGAGGATCAACATGAGTTCGAGACCAGCCTGGGCTACAAAAGTGAGCTCAAGGCCAGCCTGAACTATATAGTGAGACCCTGTCTCAAAAAGACAAGTAAATAAATAAAATAAAATAAAATAAAAATAAAAATAAATGAACTGCTAAAAGCAGAGGGAAACCAAAACATTCTAAACTCTAATTTTAAATCTTATAACTGTAGCTTTGTTGAAGAAAAAAACAAAGCTTGCCTGAGCCCAAGCCAAATGACACATGAACGCTTCCATCAGGCGGAAGGCTGCCAGAGCAGTCCCTAATGCACTCCCAATGTCCAGCCCCAGCTTTCACTCCCCTTCCTTCCTGGGACATGAGATGTCTTCCACCCAATCTGGACAGCCCCCCACATCTGGAACACGGTCTCCAGGACCACTCCTGTGATTATTACAATTCCGCTGACTAGAACTCGGCCACTGTGACCCGGGTCAACCTGACAGTAACTGCTGACCCACACCCAGGACTGGAGCGCTTCTGGGTCTCTCCTGCTGAAAGCTCAGATTGGTTCAGGCAACCAGAGTAAAGCTGGTCAATGAGCAGGATTTAAGGAAACTTCTCCAGATGAGCAAAGGAGGAGAGAACAAGAGACTCAGCCAAGATGCTGATGCAGTCTGCCTCCACAGACACCAGATCCAAATAGATGAAACACCAACATGTCCTGACTCAAGGGTAGGTCAACCCTAGAGCATTCACTAGCCCCAGTGCCTACACAATGACAGCATTCATTTGTTCATTCACCCATGGTTTCACGTAAGTGTAGCCAGGTATATCTCCACAGGGCAAATCCAGTAAGCTGTGGTTAGCTAGAAGTCAATGAAATAGAATGATGGGTTTGTTCATGTGGCATTTCAGCTTGAACTTATTACTTCTTGAACACACCAAGTTACAGACACTATCTCTGTTTTAAAAATCTCTCTCTACTCTATCAGAGGATACTAGTTTGCATTTGTGCTTAAGGATACAAATATTGCTCCTCTTCCAATTGCCCTAGCCCTTCAGAAGACTGTCCAGCTGATCTCGGTTAATGGTTCATATCTAAAGGTCCCACGAGAGCCTCAGGTGCTGGTAGACAGCTTTTGGAAGAAGACCAGGCCATGGGGCCCCATACCTGGCTTGCTAGGGGCGGGAAGACATAAGTCACTGCGATCCATTTCCCTTCCAGGCTCCTGTCTTCTCTGCTTCCTATACAGCATGCTATGCGGAGCTTTCCTCCGCCTTGGCCATGCCACCACACTCCTTCCTGAAGCCAGCTGATCATGAAAGGACTGAAACTTCTAAAATGTGAATCAAACAAACCTTTTCTCCTTAAGTTGTAGATGCCAAGTACTTTGTCCTAGCAATGAGGAAAGTGACTAAGACAGTCTCCTTCTATGCTTATCATCACCCTCTCCTTCAACTGTCCTTTTCTCAGCCTTCCTTGTTGAACTCCAGTCTGTTTCAGAATCTCTGAACATGCATTCAATGCTTGTGAAATGTTTCTGCCCATATGCCAACTCAGGATCATCCCAGAATTGCCGCCCTAAGTACTCACCTTCCTGGGCGTTAAGCCTCATTTCTCTCTTTCCCACTACTACTTACTCTCAGGGATCACATGCCTCTCCTTCCATGTATTCAGCAGGGCTGTGCTGGACTGTATCCTTTGATCAAAAGCTATCTCATCACTAGATTTTAAACTCCCCAAAGTGACTAGCACTGTGGAATATAACAATTACTCAATGAGCATTAACTGCACGAATGACCTTTATTTTTTACATTATTCTGTGTCATTATTCCAGCTACCCATTTGTATACTGTCCCCAAAGCCTAGCTCCTGACAGCCCCATTAGCACCAGTTTTCTAAAATTCATTTTAAAAGGGAAATGGACATTTATTTCTGTTAGTTACACCTGGTATATCCACATGTAGTAATGCTAGAGGGTAAAAATAAGTATCTTAATATCTTATGATCAATGACCTTCATACATTACTAAGGTCATGAAAACATCCTTAGAATATGTCCAGGAAAGCTAAAATAATAAGCAGAACATGGAGAAAGTAAAGCAATATTAAGTACTTATGATCCACTCTGACTTGCCTGGACAAGTCATAGCTGAAAAACCCCATTTCCTGCCTCCTTCCTGTTGGTGTTTTGGCATCGCCATCATCAAGAACCAAACTGAGTGAGCAGAAGTCATCAATGTGCCATGTGCCTGTTACAGGCTGTGTCTTCCCAAAACTATGTTGAACTCCTAAACCCCAGGACCTCAAACTGTGGTTCCATTTGGAGAGAGAGCCTTTAATGAGGCAATTAGAGTTAAAAAAAAAAAGGAAGCTGATGGGGTGGATGGGCCCTGATCTATCCAAGATAGATCAAGATCTATCTTGATCTGCTGATCAAGACCCAGGAAGGCACCAGGAAGATGTGTGGTCAGACCTTGTGAGGTCCCAGTGGGAGTGTGGCCACTGCAAGCAGCGGCAAGAGGCCTCTGTGGAAATCAGCCCTGCCAGCACCTTGATCTTGAATGTCAGTTCTGTAAGAAAATCAATTCTGATTGTTCAAGCCAAGCAGTCTAGGATACTGTATTAGGGCAGCACTAGCCAACTAACAGGGCCCAAGCCATTCTTGAGAGAAAAGGAAAAAAACCTCTAATACTTTACACTCCCAGAAGTCATCTTCTAATCCCAATGCTGTTCTTTGTTCTTTATTTGACAAATAAAGGACACTGAGGCACAGACCTACAGAGGGTACTGTGCCACAATGTCACTCAAGGACACTGGGCTGGTGAGATGGCTCAGCGGTCTAAAGAGCCTGCGTCACAAAGTTTAGGCCACCGCAGGGACCGCGGCTGGATCCCAGGCACCACAAGCTGCACCAGCCCCACCCCCAGGGCAGGCTTAGCAGGCCATAACACAAACAAATAAATGAGGTTTAAGAAAATAAAATAAATTTTTAAAAAAAGGACTGTTTCTAAATTCCATGTCCTTGCCACTTCATCTCCAGGGCCAAAAGATCAAACAAATGAACCACACAGTATGAAAGCAGATTGGATTTTACTTCTCTTTGCTCTTGGAATGAGTGAAATCACCATTTTCACTATGTTGAAGAGCCAGATGCATTTGTATGCATCGCCCAAATAAAGTGACTGAAATGCTGGGAAACAGATGTGAATAGAAGCTAATTTTGCTTTTTAATGAGCCTTTTGACCAGATCAATACTATCAAACATTAAACTGCATGATGCCATGGCTGTTTAAATGAAAGTGCCCAGTTGACCAGCTCAAAGATGTATTAGAGTAGCTAAAAATGTATTTTTTTTTCTTCAAAAGGAGTCTATTCTGTAAAATAAAGTCATAAAAATTTAATCACACTGCATAAAGGACAGAACCTGGTCTAGCCTACAAACCATAGCAAGGCAGAGAGAAACAAAAATGCAGCTGAAGGCTTCATCAGCCGTCTGTCACTTTTTGAATAGTGCCTAATATTCTAATTATTAGTCACTATGTTGAGAAGAGGCAATTATGGAACAGGGATGATTGCTTTTTTTTTGTTTTGTTAACCTACAATTTGGAAAGCCCTCACAGAAATGTAATTTGTCCCTATACGCTATAAAAGAAAAAAAGATTAACAGCTAAACTTGAGTTATTTACCCTAACACATACAAAAACTTTGAAGTTGTAGTGACAGATATGACTAACAATTATAATCATAGAAATAAATAAAACGATAATTTGTCTGTCACAATTGACTGAGGGAGAAAAAGTTCAGCACAAGCAACTGTATTGTAAAAGTTCAGAGAAAGCAAGGATAGAACCGAGTTTTTAATGAAATGTGGAGCACTATTAATTGGTTTCCTAGCAACAGCCAGGCTAAAATTACTTAACACGGCTGCTCAATCAGATGCAAATTTGAGTGTTATCCCTTAAATGTTGATTATAGTTGGTCTTTTCAGATGCAAATCTAGTGCATAAAGTGAATGTAAATGTTGACAATGCTGACCCAAAAATTTACTGATTAACAGCGTTCTGGTGTTCAGATCCTCAGAGGATCTTCCTCAAAAGAACTTTGAGCTGCTTGCTGTTCCGTGGCCAGTCTTCTCTGCCACCTTCTTGTCCCTCTTTAGCATTGCCCTCACTCCAGGTAAGTGTAAGAGATGGCTGGCCAACCAAGCCTGCTGGGCATCGCTGCCTGCCCAGGTGCTGACTTCCCATCAGTGCTAAGGGACAGATGGATGGTGTTTTCCATTTACGGTTCAATCTGATGATGCAAGGTCTTGCCAGCCCAGGACCAGAGTTGATCTCAGTGTGGTTTTGCAGACAGCATCAGACCTCTGAGAGTGGGGCCTATGCAGTTAAATTCCCTTCAAGACCTCCACTACGCTCCAGCAGTAGTATGCTCCATCCTCAATACTGTCACCAAGAAGGAGTAAGGGGAGAAGACCGCAGCACATTCATAATCACAAGCCACCAAAGCTACTGCACAACATGCCACACCAAGCAATGTGCTCATCCCACTTTCACTCACTTGTGCAACAAATCTTTATTGTAGTTTCTATTTACCAGGCAACAGCCTAGGTGCTGGAGATGCAGAAGGAAAAAAATATATATAAAAAAACTATTCTACCCCTCCTCCTGCATAAATATATGAACTATCATAAGCATTCAGTGGTGAACCTATGGCATGTGTGCTGCACCTGGATGTTTGTTATCTCTAAAAGCTCTACAAGGTTCACTATCACTGGTATAGGCCCTCTCATGGTAGAGTGGGGTTGAGGGCTTAGTTTGGGACACATCGATGTGAGAAAAATCTGTCTATTCAGTGGTCTGGGATGGACCTGTTTGGGGAATGGTGATGATGGCAAGATTTACAAGGAAAACTGTGGTGCCCAACTAGTGGACAGAAACATCTTATCAGATTTGCCTTAATTTATGATAAGCCTTGAGAAGAAACAGTACTGCCACTTAATTTAGCATAATGAAAAGAAAAAATAATAGTGCCAGAATTTGGTCTTGTCAAAGTATAGATAAATGTCCAAAGGAAAACATGGCTTTCTACCCAATCAGAAAGAGGATGCCTACTAGTAACAGCTTCAGTTCAGACTTCTGGGAGAAGGCCATATTCAATTCAGAGTTACAAATTGAACATATCGTACATGTGACTGGAGCCCTAGTTCCTGGGATATACCTTCTAGGCTGGTGGTTCTCAAGGCGTGGTACCACACCCGGCCACATCTGAAACTCAGAACTCGGTGGAAAAGCAAAGCCACAGGCTCTTCACCAGAGTTAGTGAATTAGAAATCTGGAGTGGGACTCAGCCAGCTGTGTCTTCCCAAGTCCTCCAGGTGTTTCTGATGCTCAATGAACTTGAAAATCAGCATACCAGGCCGGTTCAGAAAGACGATGCGTCTCCAAGTTTATGCTTAGCTGTAATTTGCTGCAAACTGTCTCAGTCAACAGGAAACCAAGGATAGCTGGCTTGTACCTTCCGCAGGATGGCACACATTCAAAGTAAACACACTGTGTGAATTCCCTGACACAATGACTTTCTCAAAATAATGCAACCCTCAGAACACAAAATGCTGATTTACTGATTTCCCATGATAACCTATTGTTTCAACTGAGAAATAAAGTTTTTTTTAAGTTATTCTTTAAGAAACTCAGGTCTTGGACTGCCTTCTGAGAAAAGCCTGGCGAATCACTGAGTCCTCTATTGCAAGGTTTTCTTTGACCTTTCTCAGCCAACCCTGTTAGGGCTCCCCATCCTCAAGAGCAAGAACAGCTAGGATGCAGATGGCAAGACAGTCTATGCAGAGCTCCCAAAGCCTGCTGGACGCATGGCCCCCACAACGCCTCATACCGAGAGCTTCGCAGTCTTTCAGTGTTCCTAACAATAAAAGGGAGGTTACACAGATGTATAACCGTTAAAAACTTTCAAGATGAAAAAGATCTAGAAAATACTTTAGCCCTGGTAAGAAGAAACTTATGATCGGGAAAGAGAATCTCAAATTTAATTACACACAAGAATCACCAAATAAAAAATGCACATTTCTGGGCGCTATGATCAAACATTTTGAGTCAGCCAGTGTGAGACAGAAGTCTCAGGGCTTATTATTTCAGTAAGCATGCCCAAGAAATTTTATTTCAGAGATTTGTATTTAAATTACTAATGTAAGAGCCGGGCCGAGGTGGCGCACACCTGTAATCCCAGCACTTGGGAGCCTGAGGGAGAAGGATCAGTGCGAGTTCGAGACCAGCCTGGGCTACAAAAGTGAGCTCAAGGCCAGCCTGAACTGCATGGTGAGACCCTGTCTCAAAAAGACCAATAATAATAATAATAATAATAATAATAATAATAATAATAATAATAAATTAGTAACATAATTACTAGTAAACGAAAAATTTTTTTAACTTCATAAGTAAAAGAATACTTATAGCAACAGAACTAAAGTTCATTTTTCTAAATGCTAAAGTAATCGAAAAGTTTCTGTTTAGTAGCCAGGTGTGGTAGCATATGCCTGTAATCCCAGTGCTTGGGAGGCTCAGGCAGGAGGATCAGTGCGAGTTTGAGATCAGCCTCTGCTACAAAAATGAACTTAAGGCCAGCCTGAACTCCATAGCGAGACCCTGTCTCAAAAAGACCCAAAAAAAAAAATCTGTTTAGAAAAGTTATCATGTCTGCATCTTGTACTCTGAACAACTACTATGAAAATAATAACATGCACTGTATTAATTATTGTGGCTGCCCTACTAACATTTTGAAACTGTTTCATTATTATTTCTTATTAAAAGCAATAATTTTTTTAAAGTTTCTATGTGTCTATCATTAAGATAACTATTTTTTTAAAATCTTTATTTATTTGATATCTGGTCTTACCACACAGCTTGGACTCACAGTGATCTTACTGTCTCAGCCTCTCCAGCCCCAGGATTATGGGTGTGCCCAGGGTTCCAGGACTGGCAAGGCATGTGGTACTGGGAAATCGAACCTATGTCTTTGCACTTGCCAAGCATGCAATTAGATTGCCGAACTATCTCCCCACCCCCACCATTAAGTTGACTCAAGTTATTTTTTTTTTAATTGTATTTATTTATTTATTCACTTTTGCATTATGGCTAGCTCAGCCTGCCCTGGGGGTGGGGCTGGTACAGCATGTGGTGCTAGGGATCGAACTGCAGTCCTTTCAGTTTCTAAGTTTTCCTAAGCAGGTGCTTTAGACCGCTGAACCATCTTGCCGGACCCTCTTTTTTTTTTTTTTTTTTTTTTTTGGCAGAACCAGGGATCGAACCCAGGACCTTGCACTTGCCAGGTAGGCACTTGTGCCCTGAGCTATGTCCCCAGCCCCAGGACCCTCTTAAGTTATTTTTTATCACAGAAACTATACATAATCATTCTAAAATATTTAAAAAGTAAAATAAAAAAAAAAGTATAAAGTAACTACAATTCCACCATTCATGATGACAGGAAACATTATAACTTTCCAAATAATGTGCTGACTCTTCACATGCACACATGTACACACATTCACACACACACACACACACACACACATACACACTTTTATTTAAAGTAGGATCAGAGGGCTAAAGAGTTAGCTTAGTGGCATAATACCTGTTTGGTAAGTGTGAAATCCTCAGTTCAATTCCCAGTACCCAAATTAATCAATCGAAATAAAATGAAATAGTGAGATCAGAATATATGCAGTTATTGTGCACGTGTTTTTACATTTGACTATTATCGATGTCTTTACATAGCTCCTTCT